>MDKJ01220884.1:0-121500 GCA_005239525.1 Nicotiana knightiana
CACTATCCCAGTCCATTGCTAAAAATGCCGCAAATGGGTCATTCATGGACAAGTCATTCGCTAGGATTACTCAAATTCTAGAAAAAATGGCAAAGCATAATCAAGCATGGAACTCGGAGGATGCTAGCGGTGGAATTTTCTATGGTACTCCCTCTCTTACCAACATGATTAAAGATAATCAAGAGAGAGACCAATTGATTGCTGGTCTTGCTACCAACATTGATGTGTTGACAAAGATGTTTACTGAGAGTCAAACAAAAAAGGTAAATATGGTGGAAGACATACAATCTATGGGAAGTCAAGATTTTGAAGAGCCAATTATGTCCAAAATTCTCAAGGTGGTTTCCGCCAACAAAACAATTAGAGGCCAAACCCGCTAGGGCAAGGCCAACAAAATTGGCGAAATGATCAAGGTGGTCAAGGATCTTGGAACAACAACAACAACAATTATACCAATAGAAGTTCCAACCCTTATGTTCCACCAAGAGGGAAATATTCCAACTCCTCACAATACAAGGAGGGGCCGTCGAATGACTCCAAAATGGAAGGGATGATAGAGAGAATCTTTCAAAATCAAGAGCGAAGTGATGCAACAATGAAAAACATGTCCGAGGTAGTTGGATCACACACCGCCTCCATTCAAAAGCTCGAGATGAAAATGAGATATTTTTTACGAGAACAAACTCCCAAGCTAAAGGAAGCTGCACGATGCATTGTGGGCATACCGCACTACATACAAAACTCCCATTGGTACTTCTCCCTACCGTTTAGTCTTTGATAAAGCTTGCCATCTACCTGTGGAACTAGAACATAAAGCCATGTGGGCTCTGAAGAAGTTGAATTTGGACTGGACTGAAGCTGTAAACCTGAGGCTAACCCAACTCAACGAAATGGAGGAATTCTATTTCCACGCTTATGAAAGTGCAACTATGTATAAGGAAAGAATGAAATTTGTCCACAACAAAAAGATTTTGAAAAGGGAGTTCCAGTCCGGTGACTTGGTGTTGATCTTCAACTCAAGACTCGAATTGTTTCCAGGCAAGCTCAAATTAAAATGGTCTGGTCCATTCAAAGTGGTAGATGTGTGCCCGTTTGGTGCCGTGGAATTAGCATCTGAGGATGGGCTCCGCACTTTCAAAGTAAATGGCCAGTGCATCAAGCATTATTTGGGCACTTATGGAGAAAGACATGTTGTGGACTAATTGGCTCTTAAAGATGGTCCATGCCCGACCAATGAATTAATCCAAAAGAACGCCAACTTCGTCGTGCCGCGGCGTATAATCAAACGCTTCATGGGAGGCAACCCATGTGTGGTAACACCCTTTTTGTCTTTAAATTTCAAACTTTGTTAATTTTATTTAATTTAGCAATTTAAAGTGTGTGTTAGAGTGCAGGTGGTTCAAAAGTTCAAAAACAGGGTAAAATTGCAAGTGAAAGAGAAGCTAAAAACGAATGTCCAGTTTGTGACACAAATGCGATCACATTTTCACTATGCGGATCGCATTGTCATCGCAAACCTGGACAGTTAGTTTGGAACTTTTGGATGGATGGAATGTGGTGCCAAGGTGCACAATGCGAAACGCATTTCAGTTATGTGATCGCATAGTGCGTCACATTGTGAACCTTGGGTAACCTTAGCAATACCTCATTGCATAACTAGTATGCGGTCGCATACCAGGTTATGCGGCCACTTTCCCATCGCAATACGCCCAGGTAAGTTCCTACTCTCTTCGCATATCTCACCATAAACGACCACACTCACAGAACTTTGCACTTAAACAAAAAAAAATGAAAAAAAAAGAAAGAGAGAAAGACGAACAAAGGAGATACGACTTTTTGATTTCAACAAGCCTAGAAAAGATCTGTGGATTCACCTTTCAAAATTTTTGTTCATCTTTGTTCATCCTCTGGTACGTCAACCTCATCTAATCTCGATTTCTCATAACTTCTTTTAGTTTAGGTTAAATTTCCATGTGATTTTTTTTCTTTATTTTCTTTTGATTGATGTTAGTGTACCCTCGTTCGTCCCAGTGGGTATTTTCTTGCAATTGGGGGGGGGGGGCAACATCTTAAGAAACCTGTTAAATATTGATGTGGGTCATGAAATTAGGGTAGCCATTATTAGGGTGAGCGAAGATCTAAGAACGATGAGTTTTGCGGTCCGCATACTCGTTGTGCGGTCCGCATTTGTGTCGCATTCCAAACCCTAGGCAACCTGAGGAAGATGGTACAATGTGGCAACTCTGCGATTGCATAGTCGATATGCGGACCGCAGAGTCGTCGTACAATGAACTTTTCTTGAATTTGATTCTGGATGACTATGCGAACCGCATAATGGATATGCGATTGCATAAGTCATCGCATACTCAACCCTTCTCAGCACATTGTTACTTTGCGACAGGTTTGCGGTCCGCATAGTGGTTATGTGATCGCATAACCTGTCGCATAGTAGATTTTCTCAGTTAAATATTTCCTTATGTCTGTTACATTACTCACACGTCGTTCTTTGCAGATATGCCTCGCCAAAAACATAAAACTTCAACCAATAAAAGGGCTTCCTCCAACTGTCAAACACCACCAGCAAAACGTTCACGACAAGCACCACCCAATCTATTGATGAAAGTCACTCCCAGTATGATGAAGAGGAGACTTTGCCAGCTATTAATCTACATGCTGAGGCAAGGCGGAAAAAAGGTGATGATTTCCAGCTTAGGTTCCTGCTCCCTGATTCTAGGACTCTGTATAGAGAGGGGCTCTCAAAACGGGAAATCCTCGCTGAGAAACAATTAAGTCTGAACGGCTTTCAGGAACAATACCCTCACATTTTAGCGAACATCAAAGCTAGAAAGTGGGAGTGTTTCCCTTTGCTGTCTGAGGAATTTAATGAAACAGTGGTGCGGGAGTTCTATGCATCCTATGGAGCCTCCAAAACAGCTCACCTCAAGCGCAACAAAATATTCTGCGACACTATTCTAGTTCGGGGGAAGGAGGTATACTGTGATGGGGCAGCAATTCATAATCATTATTTCTCAACCCAGTGCCCTAGTACAACGGAGTATGAGGCCAAATTGGCCAATAGAGATGGTGAGCGAGCTTGGGTTGCATTAGTGATTACCAAAGGTACCCCAACATGGATTGACCCTCCACACAAAATATACAAGTAGGATCTTACATGAGAGGGTCGATTCTAGCTCAGTTTTATCACTTCCTGCTTGATCCCAACCCGAAATGAAATAGACATAAGCATTCAGAAAGCTATTATCATTGCTTGCATTATGACCGGGATAACAATCGATGCGGGTGACATCATTTCCAAAGAGATAGGGTTCTGGGCATGGCAGAAAGCCACATCATTTCCTTTCCCATGCTTGATTACAGCTCGTTGTAAAGTTGCGAATGTTCCTACAATGCCACATTTTGACAAGATGGGAAAAGCGGAGAAGGATATCGATATCACACGCATTAGTGATGCGGTGACAAAGGTAGCTGTTGTTCCTTCGGAGATTCAGATTCAGATTCCCACCGAGATAGACATCTCCAACTCCCAAACTCCTATTACACCTCAGACCGTAGAGGCATCCACTACTGCCCCACATCCTACCCCTCAGGTCATTGCCCAGCCATCTGCTTCATTTCCAGTCCTTTCGAGGCTTGGTCTCCTAGCTCAGCACACGAATGCTAAGGTAGAAAATCTTCTGAATGACCTCCCTACACTTATCAGGCAGGCCCTGACCCCCATTCAGTCATTAGTGACGGCCCTACAGCAACATCACATATCTTATGTGGGTCGCCTGAAGGGGCTTGAGGCCGGGATTGTGAAGATTGAGCGTGGTGAGGTTGGATACCTGCCAACGCTCCGCGCTGATATGACTATACTAAAGACTGAGCTCCACAAGCTGCAGAATCTGGAGTTTGATTTCCCTTCCTTCCTGCCCAAGGAAGGAGAGCAGGGAGCGGGCGCATCGGAGACTGGGCTAGGTCTTGATTTCTCCACACTGATGACAGCCTAGGCAGCCCAGACTGTTGGACCCTCCCAGCCCCCACTTTCCTCTGAGCTAGTTGACATACCTTCCGGGGAGGATTCCAGAAATTCAGTAGATTTTCGAGGGTGAGGGGTTATATGAGGAGGAAACTGATGAGGGGGACTTTTCTGCTGAAGATGAAGGCCCTCAGGAGAAGGGCAAGCAGGTTGCCGTCACCACAACTGCGGAGGAAGAAGAGGAAGCTCAGATACAGTTGGCGATACAACGCTCACTAGTTGACACTGCTACTCGGGCCACAACTTCAGACATTCCTCCGTCAGCAGGCGAGGCCAGTAGCTCTCGGACTCCACCTTCAGTTGCAGGACATGAGGCTACTCCACCTATAACAGCAGTAACCTCTCCAGCTGAGTCTTCAGAAGCTCTTCCACCACTAGTGGCTGTCTGAGCCAAAACTCACACTTTGAAAATTTCGCGTACAATTGGTGCTGATGAAGATTCTGCAACACTACCCTGAGATGATCGACATGGTCCTCCCGACCTCGTGAATGCACAAGAATATCATCAATAAACACTATCACAAAGGAGTCGAGGAAAGGCTTGAAAACCCAATTTATAAAATCCAAAAGCTACTGGGGTATTTGTTAGCCCAAAAGACATTACCAGAAATTCAAAGTGCCCATACCGAGTTCTGAAAGCTATTTTCAGAATATCCTGCTCCATGATCTTCATATGGTGATACTCGGATCGTAAATCAATTTTGGAGAAGTATCTAGCACATGTAATTGATCGAACAAATCATCTATTTTAGCCAGTGGGTACCTATTTTTTTATTGTGACTTTGTTGAGTTGCCGGTAGTCAATACACATCCTCAGCGATCCATCTTTCTTTCTAACAAAGAGAACTTGTGCTCCCCCTAGTGACACACTCGGTCAGATGAAACTTGTCACCCCCCAACCTCAGGGAGCGTGACCGACGCTCAACCGAGTGGACTCGGTCGAGTAAGCCTTTTGGAAATTTCGTACCCGACTCACTTATGATCAATGGGAGACATGTTACCATTAGTTGAATAGTGGAAAGATCACATATATAAACATTACTAATTCATTTTATTTTATTTCCACTACATCATGGTTAAGTTCCCAAAATACATACACTTTACAACTTAGTGGAATAATAGTTCAAAATATACATAATTTGTTGACCTCCATAATACCTATATAAAACCCACATAGTATCTACGGAGCCTCTAAATAGATACAAAAGAGTACATTAAAAGTGTCGGCAACAAGGCCCCGACTATACCTCAAATACAATATATAAGGAACAAAATATGTAGGGCCCTAATATGAAATGGGGCTCACCGAGACTGCTGATAAGAGGATGCACCAATAGCTACGATCGGCAATGCCTGCTATGGAACCATATACATCCATTCAAAGATGTAGCGCCCCTGGGAAAAGGGACGTCAGTACTGTCGAATAGTACTAGTATGTACAGCTAAATACCATCTCAATAGAATGAACCCAATGCACGTGACAATAAGTTGTAGTATGTGGGACTAAACCATTTTGGGTAGTTCTTGTTGAAATTAGTTGAGGGAGAAAGGGATTACTATTGTATGGATTTGTAGTCTATCTTGCTTGCTAGGTGTTTAACCAAATTCCTAAGAGAGTTACACCATGGAAATTCTTCTAATTATTAACAAATTTTTGCTATCTTCCTGTAAATTGTTATTTTTAAAAGTGTGGGGTGTTACAGTAACTTACGGAAAGCTCAAAAAAGATATGTTGGCTAAACTACTCTCTTAGAAATTAATTCCATGATGTTCCTGTATGTTTCAAGTATGAAAATTATACTTCTGGCCAATGGTGCCAATGATATGAAATGATGTGAGAAAGGTTATGAAATGAACCTTGATTCAACTATTACAATTTAAATTCAAAAAAATAGATTTTCTTAAAAGCTAATGTCCTCGAGTCATGCCCCAATGTGGTTGCTTTAACTAACGCTATGCTTTGTAAGTATTTCTAATGTGTTTTAAGCCTTTAAATATTTATGAGTTAAAACAGTGCACTGGCCTTTTTGGGAAAGTATTTCAAAAATAAATGGTGTATTGCTCGTTTATGATTTTAATGTGTGTTTCTACTGCTGGTCAGTTTTCCCCATACATTCGGAAGAAACCTATTGTGTTAAAAGATCCTGTTACTAATGAACTTAAAGTTATGATTTCCGGAATATTTAACATATTGATGTTTGTGATAATAATTCTTGAATGTAAAGAAATGAAAGTGTGTAATATGAGATACGGCCCCGTGCCATGACTGATAAAACAATAGGCATGGCTAAGAGATCCAAAGAAATAATGATGTTGTGAATGGTTGAAAGTACTAACAAAGCTATTTAAGGTTAAATGTTAATAGGTGAATATAAAATATATATGTACTTTTTTGTTCCTTGTGTGCAAAAGAAAAACAAAAATGTTTTGTGGGAGTATCATTAGCAAACTGAGGAAGGATAGGTCATAAAGCCCACACCCGAAACTGCACGTGTCAATGTAGGAATGGATTGTGATATTCCCCTTATTTGGAATGAGACTGAAATATTTGTGTGATTGTGTTTATTACCCTTAATTGGGTTGAGGTTGATATTAGTTGAGAATTGGAAAGGCAATCCACGCGGCATATATGGGAAGGCGGCCTAGCCGATCGGCTGGAGATCGGACGCCAAGTTGTGTGTGGTATTTGATGTTGGGGATTTAACAAGAGATGTTGGTATTTGGCAAACATGATTTTCATTATACCTATAAACTTGTAATATTTTTGGAAGTCATAAATGAATATCCTTTGAGTAATGTAAAATAATGTGGAATACTTGACTTTTATCGTGTCCATCACTTGTATTGATTCTTATATTGTGAATGGGCAAGGATAGGTAGATGGTGTACACGGCTGAAATCAGAGAGCCCGATTTCACGGCCGCTTCGATGAAAGTGAAGGTTCGAAGGCTCGAGCTCGGCATCGAGGGCCACATCGAGGGTCCTTAACCTCGAGGCAGTACAAATCAAGGGTCGACATGAAAAAGCGGGAAATTCCTAAGGAGCACATGGTTAAAGCTGATAAAGTACACAAGATAGTACAAGCCCGTACCGTGGCATTAAATTGATGTACCAGCCATATCTCTTTACATTAAATAGTTGTACCAGCTGTATTTCTTTGTAATAATTACACATGTACTATGTTGGGATTCCCCCTTTTATATAAAGAGGACCATTGCCATTTTGTGGGCACATGATATTCAACGGTAGGTTTATTGCTTATTCTTCACGTCTGTTGCAGCCCCATAAGAGAAACTACGAAACACACGATTTGGAGACAACAACCATTGTTCACGCGCTAACGATTTGTAGGCATTATGTTTATGGCGAGTCACCAGCACCTATTCAAGCCAACTGACTTAAACTTGAGGAAACAGAGGTGGTTAGATCTACTAAAGGACTATAATATCACCATTTTTATCATCTTAGAAGGCCAATGTAGTGGCCGACACTTTGAGAAGGAAGGCAGAGAGCATGGGGAGTCTTGCTTTTTTCCTATCTAGGAGAACCCTTTAGCTTTGAATGTACAGGCTTTGGCTAAGAGGTTTATGAGGTATGATATTTTGGAGACTAGCAGGGTTATTGCTTGTGTTGTATCATCATTGTACTTGTTTGAGAACATCTAGGCGCCTCAGTATGATGAATCCCACTTACTTGTCCTTAAGGATAGAAAGTACAACATGATGATGCCAAGGAGGTGACTATTGGTGATGATGGGTTATTGAGGCTTCAGGGTCATATTTGTATGCCTAATGTGGATGGGTTACAAGACCTGATTCTTGAGGAGGCCCACAGTTTGCGATATTCCATTCATCCTAGTGCCGCGAAGATGCACGATGATTTTAAGCGGCACTTCTGGTGGAGAAGAATGAATAAATATGTTCTTGAGTATGTGGCACGGTATTTGAACTGTCAGCATGTTAAGTTTGAGCAGTAGAGACTTGGTGGCTTTAGAGGTTAGATATTCTAGAATCAAAGTGGGAGTGCATCAGTATGGATTTTTTTGTTTCTACCATAGAACTTGAGGAGATTTGATGTTTTGTGGGTCTTTCTAGATAGACTGACCAAGTGTGCACACATTATTGTTGTCATAACTACCTAATCTTCAAAGTAGTTGGCTCAGATATATCATAGAGAGATTGTTTACCTGTGTGGTGTGCATGTGTCTAGTATCACGAATCGAGGAATTCACTTTACATTGTATTGTGGAAGGCCATGCATCATAAGTTGGGCACACAGGTGGAGCTGAGTCACAGATAGACAGGCAACTCGAGCGTGTTATTCAGATTATGGAGGACATGTTGTTAGCATGTATCATTGATTTTGGTGGCCAGTGGATATTTTTCTACCATTAGCAAAGTTCGCCTACAACAACAGTTACCAGTTGAATATCCAAATGTCCCCATATGTGGCCTTATACGGGAGGCGATATCATTCTCCGGTTGGTTGGTTTGAGCCTTGGGAAGCTTGGTTGTTGGGCACTAATCTAGTTCGTGATACTTTGGAGAAGGTGAAATTTATTCAGGATTGACTTTGTACATCGTAGTCCAGGAAAAAGAGTAATGTTAATTGGACCATAAAGGGTTTGATGAGGTTCTACTTTGAGTATGGCCCATAAAGGGTGTGATGAGGTTCGGGAAGAAGGGCAAGTTGAACCCACGTTATATTGGTCCTTTTGGGGTTCTATAGAGATTAAGTGACCTGTCATATAGACTTGCCTTGCCACCCAGCTTATCAGGAGTTCATTCGGTGTTACATGCTTCCATTCTTCGAAAGTAATATAGGGATCCTTCATATGTGTTAGATTTTAGCTCGGTGCAGTTGGACAAGGAATTGGCTTATGCTGGGAGTCGATGGCCATTTTGGACAAGTAGGTGCGAAAGCTGAGGTCGAAGAACATTACATCACCGAAGATTCACTGGATATGTCAACCAATAGAGCAAGTGACTTGGTAGACCGAGTATGATATGCGGATATGATATCCTTATCTTTATGGCACTTCGGGTATGTTTCTAAACTCGTTAGAGGACCAACATTTGCTTGTGTGGGGGTTAATGTAACCATCCGGCCTACTGTTTGTGTATTTGAGCACCGTACCCCCCAATTGATGATATCCATAGGTGTGCTTGTTGTTATGTGACTTGCAGGGATGTTGGGTTTTATTTTTAGGAGGTTTCAGATTGAATTGGAACAGTTAGTTCCTAGTTTAAAACCTTAAGTTGGAAGTGTAGACCAGGTTTGAGTTTTGTGTATGTGAACTGGTATTGGAGTTTTATAGTTTCGTTAGGTCCAGACGATGATTTCGGATTTAGGAATACATCAAGATTTTGGAATCGTAGTTTCCTAGGTATATTTGGATATAATGGTGAATGTTGGTCATTTGAATGTTTAGAAAAACATATGGTTGGCCCATAGTTGACATTATGGTTATCGTTGTCCACTTGGGATTCCGAGCATTGGAGTTGTTTCTATGTTTATTTATGACTTGTATGTAAAATTTGAGGTCATTCCGAGTTGTTTGGGAATGTTGGGTGCAATTTTGGAATGCAGAAATTTTGAATAGTTCATTAAGCTTGAATATGTGTTGGATTCATGATTTCCATTTCATTTTGTGTCATTTGAGGCCACGAGAAGGTCCATACTATAATTTGGGATTGGTTGGTATGATTGGACGTATTCATGGGGGCCTTGGGTGTGTTCCGAATGAGTGTCAGACCATTTCACTCATGTTTGGAGTTACTAGTTTTCTAGTACGCTAATTTTATCGCGATCACAAATTGAGTTTTGTAGTTGATGATAACGCACAAGCTATCGTAATCGCATAGTGATTTTGGCAGCTGTCAGTCTTTCATCTTTCATTCACATTGGGTATGTCGCGATCGCTGAGCTTGGGAAGCTGATGCTTCGTGTTTGCATTGGTTGGTTGGGACCAGGTATTGCTTGTATTAGGATGGGGAGGTCATGTGCTTTGGCATTCGCATTCACATAGGCTTAGGTGGTTGATGAATCGTGATTGTGTCCTAATTGTCGCGTTCGTGTTGGGGATTCTGGAGGCGGCTGTTGACTTGTGCTTCACGATCACTAAGTGAATCTCGGGATAGCGAAAGGCACCCCTGGGTAGACTTAAGTAATTCCATTTCGAGCGTTTTAATTGTATTATCATATTTTTAGATTGGGAGCTCAGTTTTAGGCGATGTTTTAGGGGCATTCCAATATTTGGTTTCTGGTAAGTATACTTGTCTTGGGTTTAATATTTCTTCATGATTACATCATTTTATTACCATTTGAATGAGGAATCTAAGTGAATAAAATATATATTTTCGCAAAAATTTTCTAAAATTTTAAATTAGGATTTGAACCCTGACCAGGACTCCAATTTGGATGGAACATGTATGGTTATAGTCGTAGTCAGATGGGTATTCATAATTTGTGGCTTTTGTCGTGTTCCAGGAGGTAGGTGCGGGTTCTTTTTTTGGTTGAATTATTGAATTTTGGTAAATATCAGAGCTTTATTAATTTGAATAGATCTCTACATCCTTCTTTAATACTATTGAGTTGTTTTTGGTTTTGATCCATTCAGAGACCGATTCGAGAGGCAAGGACTTTCTAGAGTAATGATTTTACTTGTTTGGGGTAAGTATCTTGCCCGATCTTGTGTGGGGAATAACCTTTAGGTCTTAGTTTAATTCCTTAATTGTGTTATGTAAAAAGTGATGTGTACATGAGGTGACAAGCGTGTATGTGCATTCTATGTGTGACTTATGACCGGATTAGACCGTAGGCTATTAAAATGCCTTAATTTGATAAGGAAATTTTAAATGAAACATTCCTTAAATATTTATTTATAGACCGTGTACATGTCATACTTTATTTATTGGACACCCTCCGCACTTTTATGTTATTGTTATGTCCTTGTGCACTTTATTAATAAGTTGTGTGATTGTATCTATGGTTGTGTGCATGGGCGAAATAAGGGTTGCATTTTCTCGGGTTGCCCAGGTGGCGAAATTAGGTTGGCGATATGTGCATATGGCGAAAGAAGGGAGGCATTTCACTATTGTATGCACATGCATTGAAATAAGGGTGGCATTGTTGATGGTGTAATGTGATATTTCGGGGTGTCTTATTGATACTGTTTTTGTGTTGAAGAGGGATTGATATATTTATCACATACTTGTTTCTAAAAGTTTCTGTCTTTCACTTATAATAGTTATTGGTTGTAGTCGAAATGTTATCACATGGCCCGCTCTTATTATGTTTTGTTGACAAAGATGGTGTTTACTACATTGAGTTGTTATCACATGTTCTAAAGAAAGTTGTTATTGTTTTCAATTATACATTATTTCATCACTTTGTTTTGATTATATTACACAAGCTATTTGACTAGTCAGTATCACATGACTTTAACCTCGTCATTACTCCAACAATATTAGTCTCGGTACTTACTAGGTACAGATTATAGCGTATTCATACTACACTTCTACATTTTTTTTTGTAGATCAAGGTACTTCGGATCAGAAAAATTGATAGGGAGGCTTGTGCTTACCAGAGACTTCAAGGTATCCATGCATGTGCCAAACACAGGTCTCGAGGTCACCCTCCTTACCTTATTTTTACTGTTTATTTAAAATGACAAAATATTTTGTGATATTCTAATGTATCGTCAGAGATCGTGACTATGTACTACCTAGTTCTGAAAATATGTGTTTATCATCGCCGTCTTGGCTTGAATTATTTTTATTTTCGCACTTATGTTAAACTACGCTATATTCTATCATGTTTTATTGATATAAATGATTTTAAGTGATCGACTTACTTAGTTTAGGGACTAGATGACACCATGACTCCTATGGTGGGATTCGGGTTGTGACAATTCCTCGAAGGAAGGGACACTTTCAGGTTGTCACAACACAAAATCCGACCAAGTCGTAATGGCACCTAACCAGCCTACTGGGTAAGCCAAACAACAAATAACACACCTCGTATAAAAGATCATAAATAATCGATGAATGAGATAACTAAATTCCATAAAAATATCCCAAGGATTTGTATTTGAAATTATGAGCGACTAAGATTAAGAATATAACTTTGGCATGAAGAATAAATACAAAATCTGTTTGAAATTTACATAAACTAAATTATATGTCCTAAACTACCAGGAACAAATGGTAGTTTGAATCTCGGTCTCTAGTCCAACTCCAATGCTAGCCTTCGTCATCCACAATTGCTCAGCTCCAAGATTTGCAGGTAAAGTGTAGAAGTGTAATATGAGGACAACAAACCCCGTGTACTTAGTAATTATCAAGACTAATCTCGGTGAAGTAGTGAGAGGGGTTTATGTCAAAGATACCAACTTTATTATAATGACCTGACCGATCTTTTTGAGCATTTGCACTTAACTCGGTAGCTTGGGTGAATGAGTAGCTCCATATGATGTATTATGAGTTGTGTATATCGGTCTATTTCGGTTTTTGGGTGATTCGGAATTAATTTGCAGGAATGAACTTCATCGTTGAAGTTTTAAGTTGGAAGAGTTGACGACGTTTGACTTTTGTGTACTTGACCCAAGAACGGGGATTTAATGGTTCCTTTAGGTTCAGATGGTTATTTTGGCCCTCTTTGGCAAAAGTTAGAAATTTGAATGTTTGGAATGTTCATATGTTTGATAGACAATTGACTTTGATGATATCGGGTTCAAATCGTTGTTCCAGAGTTGGAATAAGTTTGTTATTTCATTTGGAACTTGTGTGCAAAATTTGGATTCATTATGAATTGGTTAGGCTTGAATCAAACGCTTGGTTCGAATTAAAAGTTTATGAACTTAAGTGATTGATATTGATCAACGATTCATAGTTTTGCTATTAAAATGTGTGATTTGAGGCTTCGAGTAGGTCCATAATATGTTTTGAGGCTTGTTGGCATGTTCAGACGGGGTTCCGAGGGGCTTAGGTATGTTTCAGGATAGTTTCAGACCATTTGTAGGCAATTTTAGTGGCTAGTTTTTGAATACAGTAGTGTGCATCGCGATTGCGGATTTTGGGTCGCGTTTCCAAGGAGTAAAATAGAAAAAAGGGCCTTTGAATCGCCTTTGCCAAGCGAGCTTCCTGTTCGCGAAGAAGAAATTCTACTATCACTGAGCCGATCTTGGAAGCTTATATCATGCAATCAATAAGGAATTTGGAGATGATCCAAAAACAAAAGCTTGTGCCCTTGGTGTCTACTTTTTAGAAAAGAAAACCATTTTTCATTTGGAATTCAGTACAAAAGGTTATGGATATTATTCTAAAGACTATCTGGAAGAGTTGGCCAAGCTTGTTAGATTTTGTTCATCACGATCGTGAGGATATGTTTACGATCGCGGAAGTACAAAAACTGAACCAGATTTTTTTTTGAATCGCGATTTCATTGTTACGGACCGCGATCGCGAAGAGGGACCCCTGGCAGTGCATTAAAATATCAAATTTCGGATTTTAATATCATTGTAACATATTTGGAGTTGTGGAGCTCAGATTGAGGCGATTTTTGAAGGGATTTTAGCCACGTGGATTGGGGTAAGTGTTTCTACTCGGTTTTGATTTTATTTCATGAATGTATCTTCATTTTTGGTATTTGGTTGATAATTTAAGAAGAGAAATTAAGGGGTTTTATCTAAAATTTCATATAGTGAATGTTTGAGTTTTGAACATCGATTCGGAGCCGGGTTTGAGTGAAAGTTGTATGGGGTTTAGGGTGCTATCCTGGGTTTGACTTTTTGGTTGACTTTGGGGCTTTTTATTAAAGGTTCTACCTTTATCTATTGCGTTTATTTCTTTTGGAATTATTTTATGCTCTTGAGTTGCTTTTGGCTAGTTTTGAGTCGTTTGCAGGTTGGTACGCACATGATGGCATTTCTAGAGTATTGGTTGGCTTGCTCGGTATTGGATTTGGCTCGTTCAAGGTAAGTAATGTATCTAAACTTATATTTAAGGGTATTTAACCTTGGTAACTATGTTATAAAAGGTGAATTAAGGTGACACACATCCTAAGTGACTAGAGTGTGGGCGTGCGCCGTGGAAATCATGATTTTACTCGACTACTAGACTATGGCTGGATTTCTTATGTTTTTATATCGTGTTACCCCAATGTTTTTCCTACTTGTTTGATTATATGAGCTGTAAATAATGTTAGAAATCATGTTTAGGCTATATGATTACTCTCTTGAGATCCAACGATGTCATTTCTGTTGTTGAGTTATTTGCATAGATTGCAATTACACACTCAGCCATATTAATTCATACGCATATCATATCTCAGTCTCTATTAAAAATTATTGTCACATCATATTGTCATTTTTTGGGCTGAGTGACAGGAGATTTGTGAGCCCAAGAGACTAGAGGGATTGAAGAATGAGTGAGGTCGAGGGTATGATTATGAGTGATAATTATGGGATCAGGATGCACGCAGCAACATGATTTATTGATTCATGACGGGATCCGGGTGAACTTTGTAGCATGCTTTATTGATTCATGATGCCATCGGTTTGCACTCCGCATCATGCCGTATTGTCTTATATTAGTGCTTGGGTAGGATCCGCCCCTCCAGAGTCTGACATACTAGCAGTGACTTCGGGTACCGTTCAGTGCTGAGTGCGAGTGTCTAGTTATTCGTAGTGGTGAGTGATTGGGAGGTGCTGAGTGATTGATAATGCTGAGTGATTGGGAGGTGTTGAGTGGTTCAGTGTGCGGAGTGAGATTGAATACTCTGAGAGCATGAGCACGTGAGTTTATAATTGTGGTGCGTTACATATGACATGCATACTTGGCATGTAGGCATATTGATGCATTTCCTCATGCTATGCGGTATTGTAACATTTATGACTTCTCATACACATGGACATGTAGGCATATAGATGTACTTTCCTCGTGCTATATAATAATGGAGCATCTTATCTGTTGTTGAATGTTTTTGGGAAAAAAACACAGATTTTCTAACATACTCACATTTTGGTGGCCTCGGTGAAATATTTGTGTTTTATGGTTATACCTGAAAAACATGCCTATTTTCCGTAACTATGAACGAGTTGATCATCATATCTTTGAGTATTATGTGTATTGTTTTCATAATATTGTTTCGAGTTGTTCTCGGTTGTTGGTGTTGGACTCTGACCGTTGTCCAAGCTCGTCGCTACTTTCAACCTAATGTTAGATTTTTTCCTATTGAGTAGATGATGTCAATTGTACTCATAATACACTTTTGCAACTTACGTGCAGATTTTGGAGCTGATGTGTCACGACCCCAAATCCTAGACTGGCCGTGATGGCGCCTATCGTGGAACTAGACTAGCCAACTACCACATGTACACAATTTCTTTCGAAATCCCAATCAAATTTCAAGCATTTCATAAAATATATGGAGTTTACTAAATAAAGTAGGCCAATATACAGTGCCACCAACCCCAAAACCCGGAGCCAACATATCAAGCATCTAAGGAAAATAATCCCAAGGTATAATATTATAATACAAAACCTCCTAATAAATAGCTAGATACAACAAGAAGGAAAAACAGAGATGCTGCAGATGCTGAACAGCTACCTCTATATCCCGCAATCCGGCTCCGCACGGAAATAAATGGCTAATGCTCGGTATCTACATCTGAATCTGCACACATGGGTGCAGGGAGTAATGTGAGTACGCCAACTTAGTAGTAATGAAAGAAATCAAGTCTAAGCGGCAAGGAAACACTTAAAATCAATGTCATCAAATCACAATATACACAACCTTACTTCCCAATAGTGTAAACATAGATATATGAAATCATCATGCCTTAAAACCCACTTCAGAAAAGTCCTTGGAAAAATGCACATTTTTAACAACTTCAAACTAAAAGATTTAGTATGAAAAATGAAATGAATCATATAGAGCCCCCTAGGGAAAAACATATTTCATAAGCTCAGAGTGAAAGTAGTAAAATCATAAGTAGCCCCTCGGGCAAAAACATGTACCATAGTCAGCCCCTCGGGCTTGCCTCGCAGTCACTCATAATCAATCACTCAGCACGTCACAGTCACTCAGCACCTCATAGTCGTTCATGTCTCCCAATCACTCGTCACTCGGCACTCGGCATTCGGCACTCTGTGTGCTCACTGGGGGTGTGTGCATACTCCGGAGGGGCTCCTTTAGCCAAAGCACTAATATCAAGCCACCTCGTGGTGTATCATATCCTCACAATCAGGCCCTCGGCCTCACTCAGCAGTACCACTCAAAAAGCCCCTTGGGCTAATCAGTAAAATATGGTACTCGACCCAAAACATCATTTTTAAATCTCAAAGTAGTGTAAATCATGTGGAGTTTCGAAAAAACAGTAAGCACAATGTGGCTGAGTGAAATCATCAACAAATAGTGAGGAAAAACAACAGTAAAAAGCCCCGAAGGGGTCTAAACAGATCTGCACGAGGCCCCAAACACGGCTTATAGCCCAAATATTTCAACAATCTTTAGAACATAATTTTAACATAAGTTTTTGAGTAAAATATGCAACTCATTAGTTGCCACGGAGAGGACCTAGTCCAATCCAAAAATCAGTACGCGCCACATACTCGTCGTCCGACATGTGCACCATTCTAAAATCAGTGAGAAATGTGTAGTTAGGGGTTCCATACCCTCAGCACAAGATTTATAACCATTACTTACCTCTACCGGACCATAACACTAGTCTGCTATGCTCTTTCCCCTCGAATTGGCTCCCGATTGCTCCCAATCTAGCCAAAGCTAGTTTAATATCATTAATATATACCAAAGGAACACAACCCAATCGAAAACTATCAAATTATACAAGAATCTCAAAATTCGGCCAAACCCGAGCCCCGGGCCCACGTCTTGGAATTTGATAAATTTTACATCACTAGATACCTCTTCCTCCCACGAATCTATACATACCAAGAACACTAAAATCGGACCACAATTGCCTATTCAAATTCTCAAAAGAAAATTCCAATTCTCCACCCCTTCTTCACAACCTTTTCCTACTTAAATCCTCCAATTTATAAGCCTAATCCGGATCAAAATAGCATAAAATGATGTTAATAACCCGAGAACTTACCTTCACTGAAGAACCACGAATTCCCTTCTTCAATTTGCCTTCAAAGAGCTTCTCCCACATGCAAAAATGGTGGAATGAGAAAAATTTCACGGAGGCCCCTTTTTATACTGTTTCTGCCAGCATTTCCGCACCTGCGGATACTTAATCGCACCTGCGGTCCAAGGTGCTCACCTGCGGAAATCCCACTAACAGACCAATTTTTCGCACCTGCGGCCAATCCTCCGCACCTGCGGCTTCGCAGGTGCGGCCATCTCTTCGCACCTGCAGAATTTCCCAGCCTAGTCTCTTTTCGCACCTGCGCATGGACTTTCGCACCTGCGACATCGCACCTGCGGCTACCCTTCCGCTGGTGCGGCCAACACCAGAAGCTTGCACCAGCAGCTAATTGTTGCAATCTTCCAAGTTCAAAACCCCGCCAACCATCCGAAATCAATCACGAGCCCCTCGAGGCCCCAACCTAACATACCAACACACCCCATAGAATTATTCCAACTTAGTCGAGCCTTTGAAATCCCAAAACAACACGAAAACACCAAATTACATCAAATTCAAGCCTATGAACTTTGAAACTTCCAAATTTTGCCAACTACGCCGAAACCAACCAAAGCACCTCCCATTGACCTGAAATTTTGCACACATACGCAAAATAACATTACAGACCTGCTTCAACTGGCGGAATTCCATTCGGACACTGATAGCCTATTTTCCACTGCCGACCGGAAATCGCCAAAAACTAACTTTCGCCAATTGAAGCATAATTCTACACCGGACATCAAAACTTCATTCCGAACACACTCACAAGTCCCAAATCACCTAACAAAGCTATCCGAACCATAAAATATGCATTCCTAGGTCGTTCACCAATAAGTCAAATCTCAATTGACTTTTTCAACTATTAGGCTATTTTAAGAGACTAAAGGCCTCAATTCTCACCATAACCACTCCGGACCCAAACCAGCTGCTCCAACACAACAAAAATATTCTAGGAATACATAACAAATGCAAAAATAGGGGAAACGGGGTAAATCTCATGGAACGACCGGTCGGGTCGTTACATGATGTTGCTGTGTATGGCGGAATATGGCATTTAAGATGTACCAGCGTTCCGGGTGTAACACCCTCTCGTTCATGGTAGCTTTAGATTTATAAAATATGTTTATGTACATTCAAACATATTATGTAGTATTTCATACCAACATTGTAAACTCTAAATCTTAGAAATTCATGATTTGTACTACTAATCCTTGGGATTTAAGTATAAATTTTCAGTTATTTCATCATTTATTTTCTCTGTAAATCTCATTTGAGTCGGAATGTTTCTAATTGGCTTACCTAGCGGGTTGGGTTAGGTGCCATCACGGCTAGTTAGATTTTGGGTCGTGACATTTACTTAACCTCTTCAACTCAATAACATACACATCTACACAGCAAACAATATCAAAATCTAAGCATGAAGTATATTTAAGGCCGTTGGTACACATGGAGAAGATATGCACAAGCATTTTTAACAAGACTAACAGTTCAACAAATAGAGGAGAGCATTTAATAACAACTAACTCGTCAAAAAATGCATATGAAAAAGATATGCATAGGGTTTGTACCATTTTAACAACTCAACATGTAATAAAAATACGCTCCTAACATCATTAATTTATCAACAATTGTATACAGACAAGACATATACAAATAAGTAAGCCAAGTTTCTCAGGTTGACATATAAAGAAGATATGTATTATGAATCAATTGTTCAATCATGTGGCATATAGAAAAGGTATGTATAAATATCAAATAACACTCAGTAAATGCATATAGAGAATATATGCATAAAATATCAAATAACCATCAATGGCTGCATATAGAGAAGATATGCATTAATAAACAGGTGAAGATACATTGACTAACATATATAGGTCATATGTACCATGAGTCACTCATTAAGTAAGGCAACAAACATAATATATATGCATAAAAGGCATGGATACATTTTATGCAACATCTAGATAAGATATGCAATAAAAATTATATATACGTCCAAGGAGTTTGCATATAGGAAAGACATGCAAAGTCCAACCACTTATTAGTTTTCCATAATCCGTGTGTGTCATCAATAAGAAACATAGGAAGCTGACCGTAGGGTGATAGATCCTTATCCAAACGCTACATGGACAACTCACGTGCGATAATCATAACCACCGCACGGACAACTCTTATGCTACGGTAATAACAACTACACGAACAACTCACATATTGTCAATCCAGTGCATCACACATAAACATATAGAAAAGTACATGTATTCAAACATCGGATATCAAATCACATAGTTATGGACACATAAGTTGAAGTATTTGCATGTGAGAAATGTACAACTACATCTCAGGTTAGGCGAATACGCCATACAATAATGTGTATCATGAAATGTTAAGGTATTTGCATGTGAGAAGTGTACAACTACATCTCAGGTTAGGCGTATACGCCAAACAATAATGTGTCTCGTGTTAGCATGGTCTTTAGCATGGTCTTTAGCATGATTGGAGAAGTTCACATGTTCATAAAAATATATTAAGCACGGTAGCTAGATGTATAGTATCTAAAAAGGCATGATACAACCTAGAGATTACTCTACTCACGAATTAAACATAGCACCAGCGTATACCCTCGTCACTTTGCATATACTTCGCTTTGGTCATGTTCCATCTAAAAAATAAGGTCATATCCTAAGGGTTATTCCCTTACAACAAGATTAGGGAAGATACTTACCTCATCTGGGCTAGCCTTCAACCTCAAATCGCGTAAAAACCATGCTCTAGCCCTCCAATGATACAAATCCAAGCCAGTCATCAACTAAGGAATTCAAACAATGCTATAGGAAGCAATTCCAATACATAAGGTTTTAATCTTTGAAGAATTCTCAAAAATTCAACAAAAAGCAATCGGGTCCTGCGTGCCCAAAATATATGTACAATACCAAATCTCGATGACCTATAATCTACCGAGTCCAAATACGTAGTTAATTCCATATTCGAGTATAAATCAATTGGCAAATCCTGAAAATACACCCTAGTAAAATGTGGACAAGAACATCAAATTTCCCTTCAAAACTCATGTTTAAAGGAAGTCCAAAATTTATGGACGAACTTAGAGACATAACCTTTATTTTCGGAATTGTCGTACCAGAAAATTCAGCAATTGAAAATCTTAGTTTTAGCATATGAAAATCATAGTAACCTTCTGATTAAAATCCATATATGCATTTCAATCATAAAACACGCTACAAACCACCTCGCACACTCAAACACCGAAAATGGGTTGTCTTGAACCAATCTTGATGGTGGTCAAACTCCAAATTCTTAACTTAACTAGTCTCTCATCCGAAGACCCAAAAACATAAATAGCCCCTCGGGACTACGTCCAATCATATCAGTAAGTAAAATACATTATCCAAAATTACCCAAAGGCTCGAAGCACCACAAAGAACATCAAAACCAAGAATCAACGGTCAAATCATTCTCTTAAGTTTCAAACACTTGTAACATCGTCGAACACATCCAAATCACACTTGGATATTCCGGATCATGACCAAACTTTGTAAACAACTTCAAATAAAGTAAATGAACCTATCCAGGGTCTCAAAACCATAATTGAAGGTCAATAATCCGAAGTAAACTCCTAGTCAAACCTATGTAACTCTTAAATTCTTCAATTTGCTAACTTCTACCAAATAGAGTCAATACTTGTAGGAAAGTATAAATACAAAATCGAACACACACGCATATTAAAAATCACCATATGAACCTCTTGAAACCTTCAAATCTCTATTCTGATATCGTTTACTTAATCAAACCTTGGTCAATGTTTCAAACATAAAGCTTCCAAATTGAGAATCACTCAACCAATCAACCCCCAATCTATCAAACATCAAATCAAACTATACATACAAGTCATGGTTTATCATACGAAGCTACTCTAAATCTCAAACCACTGAATGAAATACTGAAGAACAAAATAAATGATCTGGTCGGGTCGTTACATTCTCTCCCTCTTATACATATGTTCGTCCTTGAACGTGCCAAGAGTCATTCCAAAGTCATCAGCTCACAGTAAGAAAGCATCATACACATACCCATGGCTGATCTCACATCACCTCAACCACTATGAGAGTATTAATAGAATCTTGACTCAATATTCTTCATTCAACCTTGGCCCATAAGCCGATGAACCAAATCAAACATCCGAAACCCCTCTAAGATCCTATTTTTGTGTCTATACATTGTATGATTCCCCAAAATCTGCACCAAGCCCCCCACACACACATACATACATACATACATACATATATATATATATATATATATATATATATACACACACACACACACACACACACACACACACATATAAGTCGTTTACTCATAATAATATCTTCAGACAATTATATATGCCTACTACCTAACCTGATATCCGTAATATACCTTTTATGATTCCCCAAAAACTCCACCAAGCCCCCCCCACACACAAATATATATATATATATATATATATATATATATATATATATATGTATACACACACACACACATAAGTCATTTACTCATAAGTCAATTCATAATAATATCTTTAGACAATTATATATGCCCATTACCTAACCTGATATCCGTAATATACCTTTTATCCAATAAAACCTCACTTCAAACCTTCGCAACACTGCTGATGATAATATAAATGTGTAAAAACTCACCTTTGCAACACTAATAATGATAAAAAAAAGTGTAAAAGCTGCTACCACCCATCCAATCAACAAGTTATGGTATTCTTTTGCCCAACGAGAACCATTGAAACATTTTAAGATGACTATTGACATTCTTCTTCCAAACATTCCTTATGCAAATCCGATTGTACTAAATTTCCAATAACCTCGTCTCACCTCGTGCAAGCCTCTCGACCGACATGCCACCACAAATGCCACCTAGAACCACATACGACGCATTTTGTGCACCAAATAAGTAACAACTATAATATTGCCAGTAATGTAAAGAGGACAAAATAAGAGAGTTGTCCAACAAGTTCAATAGATACAACCACAGAAGATAATTATATGAATCCATACGTCAAGGAAGAAACAAGATACCTAAAATAAGAACAAGAAATCGTATCCAACCATACATTTGTTGTAGAGCGTAACCCAATCCAAATATATCAATCCACATAGAATATCCATCGAGCCATAATGCTCATAATCAACAAACACATGTGTATCAAAAGAAAGCATATGAAGTGCATGACCATAACCATGGATAGACTGATAGCACAATATACAACACACGTAAAGCGTCACTAGGGAGAAATAAGCAATTCCATATCTCAAGAGCCATCTCACTCAAATGTAGCCACAAGGCCTAAACATGATCACATAATACGTATGAATAGTAATATAGTTTCACAATCCATCATAGCATGAGAGAGTAACACATGAAATAGATCAAGGCATGAATAATATCAACTCTAGCCGATGAGATACCTCTACTAATTGTTGCGTTGAGTAAGTAAATCCAATCCAGTTAAAAATACACTTACCCATTAGGCCTACCAATATGCTGTCAAACTACTTCAAACAATCCTAATTAGGTGCATAGCCTCCCAAAGGTCCAAAGTGACCTATCCATAACATATACAATCAGTTGTGTAACCCTTAACACACGTTCACATTCCGCAACAAAAGGGATAGTCTTCTTCAAATATTACTAATATCTAAATCTCATGGATAGAAGAAACTCCATACCCGATCTCAAACTCTTTCACCTAAATAACTGCCACATCATGCATACACAATCACCTCATGAGAAATACTCCCATAAAGCCTTTGCATTGAGTAGCAAAATTAAACATCAATGGTTATCAACCATGCTATCTTAGTATTACTAGTCAAGCATGTATAACTCAATACACAATAGTCCTCTACAACAATCATCGTTCTCAACTGATACAAGATAGTGATAGCATCCTCGTAATTATTTGAAATCTACCATGTTGTCTAGAACTCATGAACTTCCATTTGAAACTAGACAAGAACCTTGATCATTCAATCCCAGACCCACATAGCTTAATGCATCTATAATGATATTATGTGACTCCAATATCAATCAAACTAATATGGAGAATAAACACTCCATCAACTAGGAGCCTTCCACTTAACTCAATCAACGAGAACACTGCAACACACAACATACCTTCGATACTCGCCTCAAGTCATGGTCAAGACCATCGCCGGCTCTTCGATACACATTTGCACATAGTCATTCCATTATAACTGAATCCTTCTAAATCAACCGAGTCATACATACCGTCAAAACCAAAAGTATTTCCACAAAACACTTATAAATCCCTATAATACCAAAGATGCCACATATAAATGTTGAACCCATTAGAAACTTCTTGAGAGTCATCCACTCTGCTCTAATCTTCGATGTATAACTGGTACCCGTCGAACAAATTATGCTCCACTAGCACACAAATATTTTATGAAGCAACCTTATCCTTAAGCAATCGAGTGAATCCTATTTCCTTGCACACTACATCCACAATGAATATCAAACCTGAATTATTCCAACATCTCCATCTACCGATTAAGTATAGTACATCATGCATATAGCAAATCCCTTGTTCGAATCATCCTCGAAGTCAACCTCTTCAAGTCATAGCTGATCCATAAACATGATTTAGTCCAGAAGATTACAACAACATGCACCCAAATGACTCTATTATCATTTGTAGACTCCCTCACTTAGTTCGAAGCCAAAACTAAAATAAAATATCTGATATCCCACAATAGTCTTCTTTCTTAACTACCACGGTCCTACAATGTTGCTCATCTAAGTTCCTCATAGGCTCGTGTAGTACTAGTCAATACAAAATCCAAATTATCTTTCAACGCTTACTCATCCACGTGGCAGTCCTGCCTCAAATCGACAACTTTTTCCGATCTAACCATGGTCACAACTATTATGCAATCAATTAATCTTCTCGAGTCTATAGTCGTCATTAAGATATAACAATCCACTTCATCCCACAAAGGAACAACTGAAATATCACCCAACACATCCACATCATAAGACTATACAACATATCGAGACGTTAATCAAGCATCCAAAACCTTTTGCGACCCAAGAGAATCCTTCTCATCACATCCAAATGATATAAGCATATCCCTTAGTCCTAAATAATCACATAGTTGTATGTCACTCACTTAGCCATCATTACCGTACCCTCGGACACTATAGGGCATAAGAACCTGAAATGACCTACTCAAAGAATTGGTCAAGCCCCAGCTGCAGCCTAAACCTGTCCCCAAGTCCTCCTCACTGACCTACCTTCACAATAAAAAAACACGTCTCGCACCTCATCCATGACAACACAAGTCGTCGGTGCACAACTGATACTGAGTGCTCAACAACACATACGAGTGAATGGAAAGAAATTGAAGATACAAGGTTAAAGATGAAATAGGGCTGCATGATAAGGAATGAAAGAATGAGAAGTTTTCTAAATGCCTTGTAGCCTCTCAAAGTTAGGTATGGACGTCATCATATAAATATATATGACTCTACTAGGTAGTTTCTCATGACTCGTAGAACCTATAAACCTAAAGATTTGATACAATCTTTTTTTCTTACATAACCTGAAATTCCACCAAGTCATGATGACACCTAACTCAACCCTCTGTGTAAGACAATTATCACATAATACAACTCGAATGAAAGATCATCAACATTCAATAAATAAAATAAATTGTTGATTAAATATGGATCACTGGTGAAACTTCAATACCATAGTCGTCATCCACATCAATTCAGCTCTATGATCAACATGCAAGGTGCAGAAGAATCGTATGAGTACAACCAACCCTATGTACTGAGTATGTTTCAAAACTAACCTCTGTGAAGTAGTGGCGGAGGTTTAAGTCAAAGATACTCACTATACTTGTACAACTCAATAACATATACAATTACACAACAACAGTATCGAAATCTAAGCATGAAGTACAATTAAGGCCATATGTGTACTAGGAGAAGATATGCACAACCATTTTAACCGAAATAACAGTTCAACATACAGAGGAGATACCCATTTGATATAAACTAATTTGTCAACAATTACATAAGGAGAAGATATGCACAATTTTCGTACTAGTTTAACAACTCAACATATAGATAGGATATGCGCAAATAAGCAAGCCAAGTTACACAAGTTGACATATAGAGAAGATATATACTAGTCAATAAATTCTTCAATCACGTGGCATAATGAGAAGGTATGCACAAATATCAAATAACCGTCAACAATTGCATATATATAAGATTTTGATGGATTATCAAATAACCGTCAACGGTTGAATATAGAGAAGGTATGCATGAATAAACAAGTCAAGTTACATGGATTAAAATACAGAGAAAATATGTAGTGTGAATCACTTTATCAAGTAAGGCAGCATATAGAGAAGATATGCATAAAACGCATGTATATATTCCGTAGCTAGCTCATATAGAAAATATGTGGTAAAAAATATGTGTCCATTCAAGGAGTTTGCATATAGAGAAGATATGCAAAGTCCAACAATTGATCAATATTGCATAATTTGCGTGTTCGTCATCAGGAATAAACATCAGAGGACGAACCTAAGAGGGACGGATCCTTATCCACATGCTGCAGAGACAACTCAAGAATCAAGGGTCCAAATAAGCTAGAAATCTTCCTAGAACGAAACTAACAAACCCCATAAGTTGTAAAATAAAAACACACATGTGTGAAGCATTAAGAGAGGAAACAGGGCACAACTGCACAAAACGGACGATCGAGTCATTACATTCTCCCCCTCTTAAAAAATGTTCATCCTCGAACGTGCATAAGGTTATACCTTAAGTGGTGAATAGACGAGGCTAACGACTTCGCGACTTGTGCTCGGTCTCCCAAGTCGCCTCCTTGACCGGATGACACCTTCATTGAACCTTCATTGAAGCACTATCCTCTTATCTCAACTTCTGGAGCTGTCAGTCTAAGATAGCCACAAGCTCCTCAATATAAGTAAAATCCTCGTCCAGTTGGACTGTGCTATAGTCTAGAACATGGTGGATCACCATAATACTTTTGGGGCATAGATACATGTAACACTTCATGGACCCTAGATAAACCAGGTGGGAAAGAAAGATTGAAGGCCACCTCCACAATCCTCTAAAGGATCTCAAAAGGTCTGATACACCTAGGTCAACTTGCCCTACTTCTTGAACCTCATCACACACTTCATGGGTGAAACTGTAAAGACCAATAAAATTTCAAGTCTAAAAACGAGGCCCGAATGGGTCCCCGTGTGGTTATAACTGTAGAAATTCTTAAATGGACCCTTGTGGAGTAAAAAGTACCCTGGGAGTTAAAAGATAAGATTTTCCCAGAATTGCGCGGGTCTGTGGTCCACTATGCGATTGCAGAACAGGTATGTGGACCGCATAGGGGTCGCATACCTGGACAGTTGCTGTCCATTTTGAGGACATCTATGCGGCTCATAATGCGATCGCATTTTACGAATGTGGGCCACATAATTGTCGCGTTCTTGCACCTCTAGTTTACCGGGGGGAGTTATGCGACACACTATGCGATCACATAACAGGTATAGGCACCGCATAGTGGTCGCATACCTAGGCAGTCCGCTTCTCGTTTTGGCCCAGCTGAAGGCCACTTATGCAATAGGTATGCGAACCGCATAACAGGAATGCGATCGCATTCCTGACCGCATACCTACTTTGGGGCTTCTAATTTCTAATTTTAAAACCCGACCCCCAATTTAATAAAACACCCCTCCCCTTCATTTTTAAAGACTATCTGAACAAAATAGAGAGAAGTGAGAGTGGGTTCTAGTGAATTCCTCATCTTCCCCAAATTGGTCCATTATCTATACTCAGGCCTGGAATTAATCGAGTAGTCGTCATGTTCTTCACCATAAGAGGTAAGTATTCATCCCATTTCCCCAAATTCTCAGATTTAGTTAGAATAGAACACACATAGGTTGGTTCTTGAAGAGGAAAGCTAAGACTTGCATGCATGTTCATGATTTTTCCTAATCTAGCAAAGGGATGTAAGTTATAGTAACCTTCCACTAAAAAGGAGATTAATTAATCAAATGGATCACATAGTGTTTGATAAAATTCCCAAATGAGTTCATGATTTCTAATTCTGAGTCTAAACATGGCATCTTGTAAATTAGGTTGGAGAAATAGAAGGCCTGGTGGGTTGAGAATAGCTATTAAAGGGGAATTTCGGCCCGAGGTATGTATGGCTAACTTTACTCTTCGTAGAGTCACCTTGTTGGTGTCCGAGCACTACGTATGAGTTTATGGCTTATGCATATGTGAATCGATTGTTCTAATGTGTTGAGGCGTAAGATTCTGTTGTTTGATTGTCCTAGTTGATTACCATGCTACCATGCTACCATGCTATATGATATTGTGAAAGGTGATTCTTTGTGCTTATTTTATCATGTGCAAAGCTCGTTAAATGTTGAATACATCAGTATGAGAGGATGTGCTGCAAAACGAAAGAATTGATAACATATCAAATTGTTGAGTGTATCTAAGTGTTAAATGTTGTCTAATAAGTAATGGAAAGGAAATGTGGATTTATCTAATTGAACTATATGTTGATGGTATGCCGTATATGACTCACTGTTTGGTAAAGACTACTATGGCCTTGATTTCACATGATTATTTGGTTGTTACGAAGGTATATTCTTAATGATGAAAATCCTTGTGATTGAATTGATTCGTTGTTTTTGCTATCAAATGTAATTGTACGGTGCGATCGGGTTGCACGCCACAACAGATGTAATAAATGGGATCGGGTTGCACGCTGCAACAGAAGAAAAAATTATGGAATATGATTGTAAGGTGGGATTGGGTTGCGCGCCGCAACAGGAGAACGATTGAAATAAGAAACTGTGGAACTCTTATTTGTTTTTTCTTTATCTCTGTGCAGTAATTGTCTGGTTTCTTTGGCTGTCTCTTACCTGTGTATTGTTTTATTTTTCTTAGAGTAAAGCTTGTTCATACATACTAGTACTATTCCATGATACTAACGTCCTTTTTACCGGGGGCGCTACATCTTTTATATCGATGTAGGTGGTTCTATAGAAGGTAGCTCGGTCTGCCGATAGTGGTGCCTTCCTTTCATCTCCTTAGCAGTTTTCGTGAACCCCACTTCCTTTCGGGGTCGTGCGTAGTCTATGCCATCTTCTTTTGTATATTTTGTTCTGTTAAGGTATAGTCGGGGCCTTGTTACCGGAAAGTTTATATACTCTTCTCTGTATCTTTAGAGGCTTCGTAGACATTATATGGGTTGTATATATGTATTTTGGGTAGTTGTCGTGCTCCTTCATAATCATGATCCCGTATCGGGAGTGTTGTATTTTTGAATGTATGTTTTGGGAAGATGAAACGTCGTAAATGTTGAAAGAGGAAATTTGACTTATTTTGTAAATGCATGCTTTGATTCTATTTTCTTGTTTCACTTATAAATATACATTATGAACACGGAGAAATGCGTTGGGTAGGAAAGGCAATCCAAGTCTGCTTGACCGGGTTCATCCGGTTAGGCACCGGTCTCGTCCCTAGGTTTTGGGGCGTGACAGAAACCCGGAGCAAGACTCACTCCCCAACATCGTGAGCCTTCTGATACGCATAACTCTTCTTTCTAGATTGAGCTGTGCGAAGCTTATCCTGGATTATCTTGACCTTATCCAAAGCATCTCGAACCAGATTCGTGCTTGTTAACATAGACTCTTAAGGCTTTGACTACCCATCTGTAGAACAACACCGTCTCCCATATAAAGCCTCGTACGGAGCCATCTAGATACTCGACTGGTAGTTGTTGTTGTAGAAAAAGTCGACAACTGGCAAGAACTGATCCCAAGAACCCCGAAATCCATAGCACATGCGCGCAGTATATCCTCAAATATCTGAATAGAATGCTCGGACTATCCGTTCATCTAATGGTGAAATTTTTTACTCAACTCAACCCGAGTGCCTAGCTCATGTTGTACTCTTTACAAAATCACGATGTGATCGGTTTACCCCGATAAGAGATGATAGATATTGATACGACAGGAATCGGACGATCTCGCCGATAAAACCTAATCCAACTGCGTTGAAGAATAGTTAGTCGCTACCGAAATGAAATGAGCCAATCACTCATACCGCGTCAAACTTATTCTGAATCCGTGGGATCCCGACAACAAATTCCATGGTGACACGATCCTACTGAAGCAAACCACCCGGTCGATAATGCTCGTACTTCACCTACTGAGAATTTATGCACCAAGCTACATACTCCACTATGTCCTTATTCATCCTCCTCCACCAGTAGTGCTGCCTTAAGTCGTGATACATCTTAGCGGCACCCTCACGAATGGAGTACCGTGAACTGTTGGCCTCCTGATCAACTCATGTAAACCATTTATATTAGGCATGCATAATCAGCTCTACATATGCAACACACCATCATCCCCAATAGTAACCCCCTTGGCGTCGCCATGCTGAATCGTGTCCTCAAGGACAAGCAAATAGTGATGCTCTTCGATACAGTCATTTAGAGAAGACCGAGAAACCACACTAGCAAGAACCCAACTAGGCTCTAAAACACCCAATATAACAAACTGGATTGCTAAGGCCTAATTCTACAATGCTAATGGCTTTCTCCGTTGCCTGTAGATATGCTAAAGTACCTAAGCTCTCTACCTTTCGACTTTAGGTATCGGCCACCACATTGGCCTTCATATGACAATATATAATGGTAATATCAGTCTTTAAGTAACTTTAACCACCTTTGCTACGCAAGTTAAAATCTATTTTATTTGAAGAGATGACGTCTACTCTGGTGGTCGGTAAAGACGTCACAAGGAACACTGTACAAATAATGCCGCCAGATCATCGATGCATAAACAATGTCAACCAACTCCAAGTCATGGACTGGATAATTCTTCTCATGGTTCATCGGTTGTCAAAATTCATAGGCAATAAACCTACTGTCTTGCATCAACACCGTGCCAAGGTCAGCACGTGACACATCACAAAACACAGTATATGACCTCGAGCCCGTATGAAACACCAACATTTGGGCGGTATTCAAAGCAGTCTTGAGCCTTTTGAAAACTCGCCTCATACTTCTCGGTCCATCTAAATGAGCACTTCTGGGTGAATCTGGTCATGTGTGCAGTAATAGATGAGAAACCCTTTGTGAAACGACGATAATACTCGGCCAAACCAAAGAATGTCCAGATCATAGCAGCTGAAGATGGTCTGGTCCAACTCTGCACCGCCACAATCTTCATCGGGTGTACCTTGATCCCCTTACTCGACACCAGATGCCCAAAAAATGCCACTAAGTCATGCCAAAATTTACACTCTGAGAACTTTGCATATAACTTCTTCTCTCTCAGGGTCTGGAGCACAATCCTCAAATGATGCTCATGATCTTCCCAGTTGCGGGAGTACACCAAGATGTCTTCAATAAACACATTGACGAATGAATCAAGATAAGGCTTGAATACATCGTTCATAAAGTGCATAAATGTTGTTGGGGGGTTCGTTGGCCCAAACAACATCACAAAGAACAAGCAGTGACCATATGGAGTCCCAAAGGCAGTCTTCGAAATATTTAGATCCGGAATCTTCAGCTGATGATAACCTAACCACAAATCAATCTTTGAGAACACTCTGGCACCCTATAGATAATCAAATAATTCAACAAAGTGTGGCAATGGTTAGCTACTCTTCAGTGTAACCTTGTTCAACTACTAATAATAAATACACATGCGCTTAGAACCATCCTTCTTTTTTTACAAACAAGAGAGGAGCACTGCACGACGACTCACTAGGCTGAATGAAACCCTTATCAAGCAACTCTGGCAACTTTTCCTTTACCTCTTTCACATCCACTAGGACCACACGATATGGTGGAAAAGAAATGGGTTGAGTGCCTAGTAGCAAGTCAATAGCAAAATCGATATCCCTATGGGGTGCAATACCCAGATGTTCAGCTAGAAATACATTCGGGAAGTCTCTCACTACTGAAACTGACTCAACGTAAGGAGTATCAACACTGATATCCCTCACGAAGTTTAGATAAGCATGACACCCCTTCTCAACCATCTACTGAGCCTTTATTATTGATACAAGCGTGTTACAAACATAATATAATGCACTCATCCATGCTAACTATGATAAACATGACATAGACAACATTACTGTCTTGGCGTGACAATCTAGAATAGCATGATAGGGCGACGACCTTTCCATGCCTAAGATAACATCGTAGTTTGCCATACTAAGTAACAATTGATTAACTTTGGTCTCAAAACCAACAATAACAACTAAACGCAACTGATACACACGGTCCACAACAATATAATCTGCTATAGGTGTGGACACATAAACAAGAACTCAAGGAATGACGTGATATATCCAAAAATGGGGCAAAGTAAGATGACACATATGAATAAGTGTAACTTGCATCAAATAATACTGATACATATTTATAGCACACTAGAACCATATCCATAATGGCTAAGATTGAATCAACTACCTCTGACCTACCCAGAAAATCATAAAATGTCGACTGGCGTCCCCCTCTAGGGTGACCATTACCTGCCCGTCCCCCACCCCTAACTGGCTGAGCGGGTTGAGCGGCAACCTGGGGAGGTCCACCCCTCTTGAGTCTGGTGCAGTTTATAACCATGTGGCATGTATCATCACAATAAACGCAAGCTCTCGGTGGGCGTGGCATCTGGGACTAACTCGGGCTTAGTCGGTTGGACTGACCGTGAAGGCACCCCATGTACGATGTGCAGTAGAAAGTGGCTGAGTAAAGTGTGCAACTTGACACCTCAGAACAAATAGAGCCACACTAGAAGATGTAGCTACTGTGTGACCATCGTTAAATCCTCCCCTACCATAAGGCCTCTTGGCCTCCCTATCATCTCTCACACGACCTTGCAAACCCTTCAATCTTCCTGCAATCTCAACAACCTGCTCATATAGAGTATCTAACTCCTACTCCCTAGCCATGCCAAATTTCATACCATAGTAAAGCCCCTCGATAAATCGATGATCTCAGTCTCTGACTGTGTAAACCAAAGCAGGTATATATTTGAACAGATAACTGAATTAGATGGCAACTCTGACAGTTCATAGTACCCTAGCACAACTGCTCAAACTCTACGCGCCATGCATCCCAAAGGGTCTGGGAACAAACTCTCTCTAGAATAACTCTGAAATTAAAGTCCATATAAGTGAAGCTGTCTCAGTTGTACTACCCTTCTCGTATAGATGCCACAACTGATATGCCGCTCCAGACAACTGGAAGGTAGTAAAAGCAACCCCACACATCTCAACAATACCCATAGTGTGGATACTACGGTGGCACTCCTAAAGAAAACCATATGCATACTCTAAAGAAAAACCAGTAAAAGCAAGAGGGTGATACTTCTTGAACCTCTCGAGCCTAAGCTACTCCTCCTGAAATGATGATGTCATAACAACAGATAACATGTTGTACTGATATAACTTCAAGGACCTGATTAACATGGACCAGGTGCTCTGGAGTACTAGCCGCGAGAGTTTGTACTCCACCCCTAGCCTGAGATGTGCTCGGCGCAAGTGGAATCATATCTGCATGAGCTAAGGTACCGAATATGCTCAAGAACTGTACGAGGGTCTCCTGGAGTAGTGAGGTGTCGATAGGCGCCTCTAGTGCTTGTCCCCCGACTGGAGCTACCGATGGCTTCTTTGTTGTAACTCGGGCAGGTGCTCTAGCTACACCATGTGCCTCTCCTAGGCCTCGACCTGGACCCGGCCTCTCGCGGCTCTAGCAGGGGCGCAGATGTCTATTTGTCGTATCCAGTAGTGCTTGTCCTCGCAATCAGTGAGAGAATAGAAAGTCAAAGATTTTAGTTTTTGAAATCAACCAATTTACATGAAAATTAATCAAGGAAGTAAGTTTTCCTAACAGTTTCTAGCCTCTCGAAGATAAGTACAGACGTCTCTGTGCCGATCCGCAAGACTCTACTGAACCTTCTTATGACTCGTAACACCTATGAACGTAAATCGCTGATACCAACTTGTTACGACCCCAATTTCCCTCTATAGGATGTCGTGATGACATCTAGTCTCTACATCTAGCTAAGCCTAACAAGTAGTAATAACGTGACAAAACAATTATAAAAATGCTAAAAAGAAAGATGAATAACTGATATAACATTTCGAATACAAATATAATCTCAACAATACACTTCCCAAAATTGGTGGAAGAGAGTCATAAGCGCTACAGAGTATAACTAGAGTACGACTACATCATTGTCTGAAAGGAAATACAACTGATACGAAACAAGATAATAGCATGAACTCGTACGGGAAATCAACAATAGAAATAGCATAAAAGAAGCAACTAAAGGTGCTACAACGATCATGGACGGGTAACAACTGCTAGAGCAATAAAGATTGAAACAACAATAATATTCCCATTAAACCACTTTGAAACATGAAATAAACAGCAAGAACAATAACGAGGTACTGCATCGTGTATCATGTAATTAAAACTGATGTACTGCCTCGTATAATCAAAAATCACAGTCGAGGTATCGTCTTGTATTCACATTTCTCAATTTCAATCATAATCCTTCCTTATACCATCACGTAAGCCTTACATTTGAAATATGTTTTGAAAGCAGTTTTCCCGGAATAACTACACACACTTTAGCCCACCTTATGACGATGTGTGGCATCATGTAGTTCTACTGCAAGCAACACGCACATAAGTCCCACTTTATACCATTGCATGCACATTAACCCTAAGCCATTTAGCACCGCATGCGCGTCAATATCATATCACAATAACAATTCATACCATAAGTTCCCATATATCAAAATTTGACAACAAAAACAACAATACTAGTGTTTCCACATTAATAGCCCATGGCTCCACCACAATGGATACAGGAATATCAACAACAACAATGAATGTAAAATGCTCAAAAGGAAGACGTTTCAACAATAACAATTTCACCTCAACGTGATAACACCACTTCAACACCAATAACTCAACAGTGAGAGACAATCGATAACCACGATGTTAAACAAGAAGAAAGCACAGTGGAAGAGATAACATGAACAATAACTTCAATTAATGATTCAATAATGAAAGGGGTAAAATGAAGAATAGCTTCAATTAATGAAATTCAAAAACAAAAGAGATAACATGTATAATAACTTCAAATAATGATAATCAACATGGAAGAAATTGCATGTGACGATAAAAGACAAAACAAGTTCAACTAAAGCATGAGAACAAATTATCAATTTGGAGGTAAAACAAGTGTTAACGAATCATTTAAGTCATGTAAGGATAAACTGACATAGGTAGGAGTAGATTGACTAGGAAAAATAGAACATGGTAGGGCATTATAGTTAAAGAATGGAAATAGTCTAATCAACCTAAACCAAACAAATACCACGTACAACCCGTGTACCCATTCATCACCTTGCATATATGTATTTAACTTATCACAATTGAGTCAAACAATACCAGTCCTAGAGGATGGTTTTCCCACACGAAGTTAGGGAAGACATTTACCTCAAGTAGGCCAATTAAACACTCGGAAATAGATTTTCCCTTAAAATCTACCTTCACGCTGTTCAAATCTAACTAAAATCGACTCAATATCATCAAACAATGCTAGGGAATTCAATCGCAATAGATAAATCTAAGGTCTTTACGCATTTCCCAAAAAGTTAACAAAAGTCAACATGGGGCCCGCCCGGTCAAAACTTGGATCCAATGGTAGATTCCGTCTACCCATGACCCACGAGTTCATATATGTAATTATATTCAAAATCTGAGTCCAAATTGACTCTCAAAACTCGATTTCTTATTTTTCAAAAACTTGAGAGAGTTTCATAAATTTTCACTTTGATTCACATGATTTTGATGTTAAAATCTAAGATATGTTTGACGGAATATGATTACAAATAGATTAGAATCACTTACCCAAGGCCTCTAAGTTAAAATTCACTCCCCAAACCGCCTCCTACGAAGTGTAGGGTTCAAAAATGAGAGACTGATTTCAAAAATCCCGTCACTCAGCTTTTTGGTCAACAATTTCTAATTTTACCTTCTATGTCAAGAATCAAGGGTCCAAATCAACCCGAAAGCTTCCTCGAACAAAACTAACCAACCCCACTAGTTATAAAATTATAACACACATGTGTGAAGCATGAAAAGGGGAGACGAGGTGCAATTACACAAAATGACCGATCGGGTCATTACAAGAAAATCCAATTATTCTCTTAAGTTTCAAATATTATAACTTTGTTGAACATATATGGATTGCACATAGACATTCTGGATCATAATAAAACATTGAAAACAAGTTCTAATAAACTAAATTAACCTGTCTAAGGTCTCAAAACCATAATAAGAGTCCGATAACACCGAAGTCAACTCTCAGTGAAACCTATAAACTTTCAAATTCTTCAAATTACCAATTTCCACCCAACAGAGTCAAAACCTTCTAGGAACATCTAAATCCAATTCCGAGCACATGACCATGTCTAAAATCACCATACAAACCTAGTGACATCTTCAAATTTCGATTCCGAGATCCTTTACTCAAAAGTCAAACCTTGGTCAACTCTTCCAACTTAAAACTTCCAAATTGAGAATCACCTTACCAATCAATCCCAAAACTCTTGACCATCAAAATCGACCAAACGTGCAATTTGTGGTGTATCATATGAAGCTACTCAAAGTTTCAAACTGCCGAGCAAAATGCTAAAGCTCGAAACAACTGGTCAGGTCATTACACATGCCAGCTGGATGAGGTTTTTGAAGAAGAGGATGCTTAGTCGCCTCTTACATTTTTAGTTCCTCAATTTGACCCTCTCTAAGATTCTTCATCACGTTCTCGATCTCTTGATATATATCTTTCTTCTTCGGGTCCTCCTAACCTCTAAACGCTTTTTTATTTTATTGTACAATTTGTCTGAGATTTATTTCCTTTTGTTTCAATAATATTTTTGGTTTATAGTCTTGTATTTGAATATTTAATACTATTACGTTTTCCCACTGTCAAAGTTACTCAGGTACATATACTTGTACTTAGTCCTATAGCATAAGGTTATTTTTGATGTATTATTCCGAAGAAGAATTTTTTATCTAAATGTCGAGTAATCCATATAATAGACAGGGACTTATTTTGTGTTTAACGTTATGAAGAGGATGTCACATATTCATTTTGGCACCACGATATAATAGATTCGGAATGCCATTTTGTCTAAAGGGGTATTGTAATAACTCAGTCGACCATTTTATGTATTTAAGCTTCATTTTTATGCTTTTTGTGTGCTTCCTTATTATTTTATGACTTGTGGGGATGGTTGGTTTAGTTTCAGGAAGGTTTTGGATTGAAATGGAACACTTAGTTCTAAGGTTGGAAGCTTAAGTTATAAGAGTTTACCTAGGTTTGGCTTTTGTATTAACGACCTTGGATTTGTGTTATGGTTCTTCCAATAGATTAGTATGGTCATTTGAACTTAGGCATATGCCCGACATTGAATTTGGAGTCTCCTAGGATGATTTGACTCGTTTTGTCGAAAGTTGGCAATTTGAAGGTTTAGAAATTACATTAGTTTGACCATGGGTGGACTTTGTGGCTATCGGGTTTGGGTTTTTGCTAAAGGACATAGAATAGGTCTGTTTTGTCATTCATAACTTGTATGCAAAGTTTAGTGTCATTCTGAGTTAGTTTGGTAGGGATTAGACGTTTGGTTGTGAATATTGATGTTCTTGAGTTTCATAACTTGCAAAATGTATTTTGGTGGTTGATTCGTGGTTTATACGTTATTTTGATGTTCCAAGCATGAAAATGGGTTATTATGATGTTTATATACTTGCATGGACGTTTTGTGTGAGAATTAAGGGACTTAGGTGTGTTTTGAAATGATTTCGGAGTGTTTTGCTTTGCTTAAGATATTCTGGTGCGACAGAGCTCTCATTTGTGAAGGTCTGCTTGCATTTGCGATGGACGCATTTGCGGTGGCACTATCGCATTTGCGAAGGTGGGTGACTATCTTAGGGACATCGGAATTTCGAGGTAGCAAGTAGCAATTGCAACATTGGAGGGGCATCAGGTTACTTCACAATTGCAATGTCTAGATTCTGGAGTCAAATGTTGTAATGTAGTTTCAGGAACACGTGAGTTGGGTAAATCACATTTGAAAATACATGGAATAATCAAATACGGGGAGAGGTTAGGTGAGCCACTGTTAGATTGTGAATTTGTAAATGATATTAATGATGAAGAGGGTGATGGTGAGGATGAAATACGTGAAACATTAAGAGATTTATACCCTACTTTTGATGGAGATAATATGAACAATGATGGTCTGTCACGACCCGATATTTCCATTGTTAGAACCGTGATGGCGCCTAACATTCCACTTGCTAGGAAAGCCAATGTTAGAGTTTAATTAAACTAAACCTTGTTCAATTTAGTCAACAATAACAATAAATTAAGATGAAACAGCGATAAGAAATAATATAAAGACTTCAACATTTACAACCACCAGGATCCGGAGTCACAATCCACGAGCTACTAATATTGCTACAAACAAAGTCTGAACAAGGGAAAATACACTATTTTGAAGTAGAACAACGGTAAAAGATAAAACTAAGAAGAGACTCCAGGGTCTACGTATGCCAGCAGATCTACCCTGGGTCTCCTGATAGTAATCCGACAGCTAATCACTCATTCAGCCAGAGCCGGTACCAAAATCTGCATAGAAAGTGCAGAATGCAGTATCAGTACAACTGACCCCATGTACTTGTAAGTGTTGAGCCCAACCTCGACGAAGTAATGACGAGGCTAAGACAAGACACCCACAATAAAATTTGTACAATCTAATAGTGTATATACATATAACAGTATGGAACTAAATAGGTCATATGAGGAGAGGGAAACATGTTGAGGGGAAATACGAGATAAAGAACTACTGCATAAAGATAACTTGAACAGTCAATATACTATGAACCAATAAGAACCAGTGAACACAGTAAAGGAAAAATTTACGGCATCAACCTTCGTGCTTTTACTCTCATCCTCACTGTGAAAATCAATAGAAATGGCACAACATCACCCTTCCTGCATTAACTCTCGTAACATGGCAGGACATCACCCATCTTGCATTACACTAACAATATGGCACGGCATCACCCTTCGTGCATTAACACTCTCAACCTCACATAAAGTCAAAAGAAATTGCACGGCATCACCCTTCGTGCATTAATACTCTTCCTCACCTTTATGCAATGAAAAATAACAATAGGGAGGTAAAATAACAATTAAAAGTCTTACTTCATCATTTGGTTCCATAATTGCAACCTCAACTTCAGAATTAATACCTAAATATCACCAAAAGATTCATAAACATGATAAAGCGATCAATTTAACAATGCTAGTCTAGAACATGGATTACATGAGCAAAGGAAACTATATTTGCAATAAACCATACCCCACCTACATGCGTTAACCCAACTATAATGCATAAGTACTCGTCACCTCACATATATGTGTTTCCCAACAGATAAACAAGTAGAAAATAGGCAAAACAGTTCCTATTCCCTTGATCAATGTTAACCATGACACTTACTTCACTCCAATGACCAAATTCAAAGCTCAACCATGGCTTTTCCTTTCACACAAGCCTCTAAACCGATAGAATCTACAAAATTACCAACTAGACAATTCAATTTAATACGTAGGAACTACCCACGATTTTAAAGAATTAAATTTAGGCCAATTTTGAAAAGGTCAACAAAAGTCAACACCTGGGCACGCTTGGTCCAAACCCGAAATTCGGACCAAAACCCGATTACTCATTCACCCCCGAGCCCGGTTATGTAATTTGTTTTAGAATCCGACCTTAATTTAAGGTCTAAATCCCTAGTTTCTATGCAAAAACACCCAATTCCACCATGAAAACCTTAGATTTTGGGTTGAATCTTAGGAAAAAGTAGTGGAAGATTGAAAGAAATTAGTTTAAGATCACTTACCAATGATTTGGGGAAGAAAAGTTCTTTGTAAAATTGCCTCTTGTGTTTCTAGGTTTGAAAACTTGAAGAATGAATCACATATCCCGTCTAAGTCCTATTTCTTCAGCTGCAGATGTCGCATTTGCGAAGCCCAAGTCGCAAATGCGAAAAGGGTCCTAGGCCTGCAGTCATCGCAAATGCGAACAAGTGTTCAAAAATGCGAACAGAAGATGATCGCAAATGCGACCAATACTTTGAAAATGCGAAGTTCCACCCCAAGCCCATTGCTCGCAAATGCCATGGTTTCTTCAACAATGCGAGATTTGCAGCTCTGATGCACACCAGCTATGATTTCTAAGTTCAATTCACTATGTAGCCTATCTGAAACTCACCCGATCTCTCGGGGCTCCAAACCAATTATGCACACAAGTCTAAAAAAATCATACGAACTTGCTCGCGCGATCAAATAGAAAAAGTAACACCTAGAACTATGAATTGAACACCATGTCAAATGAGATTTTCAAGAAAATTTTAAAATTTCTATTTTCACAACCGGACGTCCGAATCACGTCAAACCAACTTCATTTTTCATAAAATTTCATAGATAAGTCATAAATATGGTATTGGGCCTATATCGGGTTCCGTATACCCGTTATCCAAAAAGTCAAACTTGGTCAAACATTACAAATTCATTAAGCCTTTAGCTTCCATATTTTGACAAAGTCCGATATCTCGGGCTAGGAACTTCTGAATTCAATTCTGGGCATACGCTTAAGCCCAAATCACAGTACGGACCCACCAGAATCGTCGAAATACGAATCCGGCTCCGTTTACTAGTAATGTTGACCAAAGTCAACTCAGATGAAGTTTTAGACAGAAATCCTTAATTTTCACAATTTTTCACAAGAAAGCTTTCCGGAAAGACACCTGGAATGTACACGCAAATTGAGGAAGGCTAAAACATGATTTTTAACTGCTAATAACCCCGGAGGCAACGAAACACTGTAAGCCACCTCTCCCACTCTCTTCAGAATCTCAAAAGGTCTGATATACCTTTGGCTCAGCTTTCCCTTCTTGGCGAACCTCATGACACCCTTTATAGGGGATACCCGGAGAAACACTTTCTCGCCGACCGTGAATGCAACATCACGAAATCTACGGTCAGCATAACTATTATTCCGGACAGAGCTATGCAAAGTTGATCCCGAACAATCTTGACCTTATCCAAGGCATCTGGTACTGGATCTGTCGAGCCTCCCCTGGCTCGAACGACCCAACGGGTGACCGGCACTGCCTACCGTATAATGCCTCATAGAGAGCCATCGAATGCTTGACTGGTAGCTATTGTTGTAGGCGAACTCTACAATGGGCAAGAACTAATCCCACGATCCTCTGAACTCTATAACACATGCGCGGAGCATATCCTCCAATATTTGAATATTGCCTTCGGAATGTCCGTCCGCCTGAGGATGAAATGTTGTGCTAAGCTCAGTATGCGTACCCAACTCACGCTGTACTACCCTCTAGAAGTGCGAGGTGAACTACATACCTCAAAATGATAGACACAGGCAGAACGTGAAGATGTACGATCTCGCGTATATAAATCTCTGCCAACCGCTCTGAAGAATAGGTAACTACTATAAGAATGAAATGTGCAGACTTAATCAGTCAGTCTAGAATTACCAAAAAGGCATCGAACTTCCTCTGAGCCTGTGGAAGTCCAACCACGAAATCCATAGTGATACGCTCCCACTTCCACTCAGGAATTTCTACTTCTGAAGCAACCAGCGGGTCATCGATGCTTATAATTCACTTGCTGACAATTTAGGCACCGAGCTACATAAACAACTATATCCTTCTTGATCCTCCCCCACAAATAATGCTACCGCAAGTCTTGATACATCTTTACGGCGCCCGGGTGAATAGAACACCGGGACTTGTGGACCTCCTCAAGAATCAACTCACGAAGTCCATCCACATTAGGCACATAAACACGACCTTGCATCCTCAAGAATCCGTCATATCCAATAGTAACCTTCTTGGCACCACCGTGCCGCACTGTGTTCCTAAGGACCAAAAAATAAGGGTTGTCATATTGTCAATCTTTGATATTCTCAAACAATAAGACCAAGCGACTGTGTGAGGTAGGACACGTGCGGGATCTGAAATATCCAACCTCACAAACTTGTTGGCCAAAGACCGAACATCTAATGCAAGGTGCCTCTCATCGACTGGAATAAACGGAAGGCTGCCCATACTAGTTGCCTTTCTACTCAAACCGTCGGCCACCACATTAGCCTTCCCGAGATGATACAAGATGGTTATATCATAGTATTTCAATAGCTCCAACCACCTTCTCTGCCTCATATTGAGATCCTTTTTCTTGAACAAATACTGAAGGCCCCGATGATCAGTGAATACCTCGCATGACACGCCATAAAGATAGTGCCTCTAAATTTTCAGTGCATGAACAATGGCTGCCAAATCTAAGTCATGCACATTGTAATTCTTCTCATGAACCTTCAACTTCCGCGACGCATATGCAATCACACTGCCCTCATGCATCAATACCGCACCGAGACCAACACGGGACGCATCACAATACATTGTGTAAGATCCTAAACATGTGGGTAACACCAACACCAGAACTGTAGTCAAAGTAGTCATAACCTTTTGAAAGCTCACATCACACTCGTTTGACCATTAGAATGAGGCACCCTTATGGGACAACATGGTCAGCGAGGCTGCTATAGATGAGAACCCCTCCATAAATTGACGGTAATAGCCTTCCAAACCCAAGAAACTTCTGATCTCCGCAGCTGAAGTGGGTCTAGGCCAGTTCTGAACTACCTCAATCTTTTTAGATCAGTTTGAATGCCCTCGGCTGAAATAACGTGCCCCAAGAAAGCGACTTAATCCAACCAAAACTTGCAGTTTGAAAGTTTGGCATATAACTGTCTGTCTCTCAAAGTTTGAAGCAGAACCCTGAGATACTGCTCAAGCTCGTCTCCACTGCAGAACTAGATCAAGATATCGTCAATAAGCACAATCACAAAGGAGCCAAAATAATGCTCGAACACTCGGTTCATCAAATCCATGAATGTTGCTGGGACATTTGTCAACTCAAAGGACATCACTAGAAACTCATAATGCCAGTACCAAGTTTAGAAAGCTGTCTTAGGGACATCAGATGCCCTAATCATCAACTAATGATAGCCAGACCTCAAATCAATCTTCGAAAATACCTTGGCAACCTGAAGTTGATCAAATATATCATCAATCCTCGATAATAGATACTTGTTCTTGTTAGTAACTTTGTTTAACTGCCAATAATCTATGCACATCCTCATCGATCCATCCTTCTTCTTCACAAACAACACAGGTGCACCCATGGCGAAACACTAGGTCTAATAAAGCCCTATCGAGCAAACCCTACAATTGTTCCTTCAATTCCTTCAATTCCTTCAACTCTAGCGGGGCCACACGGTATAGCGGAATGGAAATAGGCCGAGTTCCCGGAGCCAAATCAATATAGAAATCAATATCCATGTCGGGTGGCATCCCTGGCAGGTCTGCAAGAAAATACATCTACAAACTCACGAACAACTGGCATGGAATCCATGGAAGGAACCTCTGCACTAGAATCACGAACACAAGCCAGATAAGTTAAACACGCTTCTCGACCATACGTCGAGACTTCATATAAGAGATAACCCTACTTGTAAAATGACCAAGAGTCATTCTCTATTCTAATCGAGGTAACCCCGACAAAGCTAAGGTCACCGTCTTGGCGTGATAGTCCAATATAGCGTGATAAGGTGACAACCAATCCATACCCACTATAACATCAAAATCAACCATATGGAGAAGTAGAAGATCTACACTAGACTCAGGAATCCCAATAGTAATCACACACGAACGGTAAACACGATCTACAATAATAACAACCCCCAAATATGCGGACACATATACAGGGGCACTCAAAGAATCACGAGGCACAACCAAATATGAATCAAAATAAGATGACACATAGGAGTAAGTAGACCCTGGATCAAACACAACTAGAGCATCTCTACTGCAAACTAAAACAATACTTGTAATAACGACGTCAGATGACTCAGCCTCAGGCCTGGCTAGAAAAATATATGGGGCTGGGCCCTACCACTCTACACTACATCTCTTGGACGACCCGTTCTTTGATGGCCTCCACCTCTAGCGGCCTAACCTCCACCTCTAATGCTCGGACCACCACCTCTGGCTACCTGACCCCTACCTCTAACTGGCTGAACGGGCGGTGCAGCACCCGGTACCAGGACCATGGCACGAGAACCCTAATGTTGTGAACTGCTCGATGCACCAGGCCAAAATCTAGCAATGTGCCTCTGATCAGCACAAGTATAACAAGACCTTGGCTGTCGTGACTACTGGCCGTGAAAGTGACCATGTCGAACTGAGTAACCACCCTGAAAACTCAGGAGCAGAGATGCACTGGTAGGAGGTAGTGGTGCACTGTAGGCTAGCTGATAAGAATAAGGCATATGAGGCCACGACCACCTAGAGAACCGCGGGATGCTTGGAGTGCTCAATGATATGGCCTGGGAGGATCATCCCTACCAAAATTACCCCGCCTCCTAATAAGGCACCACTGAACCCTCCGGAATGACGAGGTCTCTGGTCAGACCTCTGACATCCCTGAGCAAGAACCACCTCAATTTGCCTGGCGACATTGGCAGTCTCCTGAAAAGAAATCTCAGTCCCAGTCTATTTAGCCATATGCAATCTGATAGGCTGAGCAAGTACCTCAATATGTCTCCTCACCCTCTCTTGGTAGGAAGTAGAAGAAGAGCATGACGGGCCAAATCCAAAAAATGGGTCTCATACTGAGTAATAATCATGCTGCCCAACTGAAGACGCTCGAACTGACAGCGATGCTACCTCTCTCAATGTGATAGGGGAAAACTTCTCCAGGATGACCTGAGAGAATTGGTCCCAAGTAAGAGGACGCGACCCTGCTGGTCTTGTAAAAAAAAAAATCTCTCCACTATTTCTTGCGAAACCAGTCATCTGAAATGCAGCTACATCTACCCTATTGGTCTCTGCTATACCCATTTTCCATAGAACATCATGACAGCTATCAAGATACTACTGAGTGTCCTCTGATGATGCACCACTTAAGTGAATTGGAAAGAGCTTGTTGGACTTGTGCAATCTCCATAAAGCTTCAGAAGACATAGCTGGCCCCTCACCGGCCTATGCCGCAACAACCGACTAAACTACTCTGACTGGATAAGCTGCGGAAGTGTGATACTGGGGAGTCTCTGCTCCTCCTCCAGCCTGAGAGACGGTTGGTGCCATGGGAAATGCACTAGTCTGGGCCACACTCTCCATAAGGCCCACCAAATGACCAAAGCATCCTGAAGCACTAGGGTGGCAATGAACCCCTCCGAAACCTGAGCTGGCCCGGCAGGAACAGTCTGGGCTGGAGCCTCCTCCTCAAGCTCTACATGAAGATCCACTACTGGGCTGCTGCTGGGGCTCTTGGCTGAGCCCTGCCCCTGGCTCGGCCTCTGGCACGGCCTCGGCCTCGACCTCTACCTCTCGTAGGAGCTGTACTGGAGGCTCTGGCTAATGTTCAGCTGAAGAAGCGGTACGTGTTCTCGCCATGTGCGAGAGAATAAGAGTAGAAAAGTTCAATTAGTACTGAGAAAACAAAATCGCACAACAAAGAAGAATAGAAGTGAAATTTGTTCCTAAACTTCATAGCCGCTGGGAGATAAGTATAGACGTCTCTGTACCGATCCCCCAGACTATACTAAGCTCGATCATGAATTGCGAGACCTAGGCAACCTAGTGCTCTGACAACAACTTGTCACGACCCGAAATTCCCATCATCCGGACCGTGATGGCGCCTAACGTTTTACTTGCTAGGCAAGCCAGTGTTAGAGTTTTATTAAACTAAACCTTGTTCAATTCAATCATTAATAGCAATAAATTAAGATGAAATACAGTGAATACGGAATAATATAAAGACTTCAACATTTACTACCACCTGGATCTGGACTCACAATCCACGAAACTAAGATTATTACAAACACAGTGTAAAGAATGGAAAATACACTATTTTGAAAAAAGAGCAACAGTAAAAGTTAAAACTAAAGAGAGATTCCAGGGTCTGCGGATGCCAGCAGATCTACCTTGGGTCTTATGATAGCAATCCGATAGCTAATCTCTCAATCAGCTAGAGCAAGTACCAAATTCTCCACAGAAAATGTTGAGTGCAGTATTAGTACAACCGACCCCATGTAGTGGTAAGTATCGAGCCTAACCTCGACGAAGTAGTGACAAGGCTAAGACAAGACACCCATAATCAAACTTGTACAATTTAATAGTGTATATACAAATAAAATTAAGGAAGTAAACATGTCATATCGGGATAGGGAAACATGCTGAGAGGAAATATGAGATAAAGAACTACCGTAGAAAGATAATTTGAACAGTCAATATACTATGAACAAATAAGAACCAGTGAACACAGTAAAGGAAAAATGCACGGCATCACCCTTTGTGCTTTTACTCTCATCCTCACTATGAAATTTAATAGAAACGACATGGCATCACCCTTCAATGGGTAAAACTAACAAGATGGCACGACATCACCCTTAATAGATTAACACTCTCATCCTCACCTTAATGTAATGAACAATAACAACAGGGAGATAAAATAACAAGTACAAGTCTTACTTCCACATTTGGTTCCTATGATGACCCAAAAAGTCATCTCTCATTTTATAAGTCAAAAATGTGTTCCGAGGCCTTGAAAACCTCCTTTTATCTTGCCTTGTTTAAAGTGCGCAGTCCAGGCGTATATCCGGAAAAATTTTATATGAAAAATTGAGAAAAATGATAATTTCGCCTTTAAAAATTGAATTTAAGTTGATTTCGGCCAGCATTTTGGATAAACGAACTCGGACCCATGATTTGATGGTCCTGAAGGGTCCATAGGAAAATATGGGACTTGGGCGTATGTCCAGAACTGAATTCCGAGGTCCTAAGCCCCAGAAATGAATTTTTGAAAGAAATTGTTTTATTGAAATTATAAGAGTTTTTGGAAATTTGATTATATTTAAAATTGATGGTATCGGGCCCGTATTTTTGTTCCAAATCCCGGTACATGTTTAATATGGTAATTAAGTGATGCCTGTAAAATTTGGTAAGAAATGGAGGTCACTTGACGTGATTCAGACATGTAGTTGTGAAATTTGAAACTTTGAAAGTTCTTGAAATTTTTCCTTTGATTTTTATGCTAAATTCGTTGTTTAAGATTTTATTTTGGCGATTTGATAACACGAGTAAATCCGTAGGATGTTTTAAAGGTTGTGTACATGTTTGGTTTTGAGCCCAGAGGGCTCGGGTGAGTTTCGGATAGGTGTCAGAGTGGTTTGGACTTAGAAAAGTCTGGTGAGAATGTTGTTTGCCGGTGTCTGGTGTTTTAGTCTATGCGAACGCATGGTATATCATGCGAACGCGAAGAACAAACGGGGAATGGGCCCAGGGTACTCTATGGAAACGCACTGTCCACGACGAGAATGCGGAACCCCGGGTAGGTTGCTATACATGAACGCGTCTAGGCCCTCGCGAACGCACTATGTTAAGGGAGCTGGGGATGGGGGATCTAGAACCCTATGCGAACGCGGCCAGAGGCACGCGAAAGCGAAGGACAGGGAGGGGTGAGCCTACTTGAACACATAGACAGTGTCGCGAACGCGAAGGCCATTATGGACCAAGGCTACACAAACGCCACAGACCTCACGCGAACGCGTAGAAGGTCTGTCCAGCCCACTTAAAACAGTAGAAAATGGGAGTTTAGCCATAACTTCATATTTTCAAAACCAAGGAAGCTTAGGGGCGATTTTTGAAGAGGTGTTTCACCACCAAGTTCTAGGTTTGTGTTCTTAAACTCGTTTTCTTCGTTTTTTTAACACCCATTAGATTTCCAGGCCTAAATCTTGTTCTTGCAGGGTAGAACTTAGGGTGTTTCTTTGGTATTGATCATTTTTGAGTATTGGTTCAAGTTGAGAATTGCTACGTGAAATTGAGTAACTAGGTGAGATTGGTTATAGTTCTTTCCCTTGCCGGGATGATATTGATTCTACTGTTGACTCCCTTGCCGGGACGTTATGGTTTTATTATTATTATTTGTATTGTTGAATTCCTTACTGGATTGTTGTTATTGATTTGTTTGGGTTAGGAAGAGTGTAAAGCACGAAGGGTGATGTCGTGCATTCTATTTATTATTTTGTGAGGATGAGAGTAAAAGCACGAAGGATGATGTCGTGCGTTCTATTTATTATTCGGTGAGGATGAGAGTAAAAGCATGAAGGGTGATGTCGTGCCATATTGTTATATTAAAAGCACGAAGGGTGATGCCGTTCTGTTTCTATTGATTTATTGTGAGGATGAGAGTAAAAGCACGAAGGGTGATGCCGTGGAGTTGTTTTTTTCTGTAATGTTACTTCTGTTGTTTAAATTGATATCTAATTTGTTGCTTTACTTATTTATTTAAATTATTTGAAATTTCCTCCCCTCAACATGATCCTCTTTCTTTGGATTTAGCTGCTTATTTCTTGTTGTTATTATTTTCTCCATAAATGATTAAAATGCACAGGTTTAGTTGGTTTTCGTGTCCTAGCCTCGTCACTACTTCGCCGAGGTTAGGCTCGACACTTACTCAGTACATGGGGTCGGTTGTACTGATGCTACACTCTGCACTTTCGTGTAGATCCCGGTACAGGACCCTACGGACCTTAGATTGAGGAGGCTGCTTTCAGTCCATTTTGAGATTTCGAGGTAACCCTGCAGGCGTACGCAGTCCTTGGCCTCTCCTCCTGATTATTTCCATCCTGTTCTTCTTTGTTCTGGGACAAATCTATTTATTTTGTTCAGACCTTTATATGTAGTATTCGTAGACAGTCCGTGAAGTTGTGACACCAAATTCTGGGTTTAGTATTATGATTTTTGTAATGGCATTTAATCAAGTTGTTAGACTTCATTTTCCTTCGCACTTTTATTTTCGCGGACTTGTACATCACCTGTTATCTGATAAGAATAAATGGATAAAGTAAGTAAACATTAACATTGGCTTGTATTAGGCGCCATCATGGTCCCGACGATGGAAAATTTGGGTCATGACAAGTTGGTATCAGAGCACTAGGTTGCTTAGGTCTCACAATTCACGGACAAGCTTAGTAGAGTCTGAGGGATCCGTACGGAGACGTCTGTGCTTATCCCCCAGAGGCTACAGAGATTAGGAATGACTTCACATCTATTCTTCTCTATCATGTGATTTGATTTCTCAATATTAGTTGAATGTCTACTCTATTCTCTCGTAGATGGCAAGAACACGTGCTTCTTAATCCACTGATCAGCAGCCCGAGTCTCTAGTTGCAACTCCTACGAGGGGACGAGGACAAGGATGAGGCTTAGGCCGTGCTAGAGGCTGAGGCAGGGGCAAAGCTTAACCCAAAGCAGCAGCCCCAATGGCGGAGCCTCAGGTAGAGTTTGCTGAAGAGATTCCTGCCCAAAAAGTCCCGGTTGGACCAGCTCAGGTTCCTGAGGGGTTCAATGCCAACCCAGTACTCCAGGCTCCTCTGGTCCGTCTTGTGGGCCTCATGAACAGCGTTGCTCAAGCAGGTTTACTTCCTACAACACCATCCGTCTCTCAAGCTGGAGCAGGAGCCCAGACTCTCGCTACTCGATATCCGGAGCAGTTGGCTTCTTAGTTCCAGACTCCAGTACCTCAGACAGCTAGGGTAGTTCGGCTGGGTATTATGGCTCAAATCGATGATGGGGCAACTATATCTGTTGATGCTTTGTTGATGTTGAACCAGATCATCAAGCTGTTTACTACTACTTATAGTAGTGCATCTTCAGAGGATCCCCAAGACTATTTGGATAGTCGCCACGAGGTTCTACGGAACATGGGGATAGTGGAGACTAATGGCGTCTACTTTACAACTTTTCCTCTGTCAGGTCCTGCCAAGACTTGGTGGAGAGATTATTGTTTGGCTAGACCAGCTGGATCACCACTTTTAACTTGGGCATAGTTCTCCGATTTGTTTCTGGAGAAGTTTCTCCCAATCACTCAGAGAGAGGATTATCAGAGCCAGTTTTAGCGTCTCCAGTAGGGTTCTATGACCGTAACACAGTATGAGACCAGACACATTACCTTGGAACGTCATGCTATTATGATACTTCCCACTGACCGAGAGTGGGTGAGGGTGGAGTTTTATTGAGGGACTAGCTCAGCCGATAAGATTGCAGATGGCTAGAGAGGCAGGGAGTGATATTCCCTTTCAGGATGCGGCCAATGTGGCCAGACGAGTCGAGATGGTTCTATCACATGGAAGTGGTCAGGGGTCTAACAAGAGACCTCATCATTTTGGTCGGTTAAGTGGTGTCTCATATGGAGGAAGGGATTCTTTTGGTAGGGGCCATCCTCTTAGGCCGTTTCAGTCAGCCCTTCAGGTTTCTCGTAATGCTCTAGGTGGCCGGGGTTCCCATCTGTAGTATTCTGATCAGTTTCCCTACAGTGCACCACCAGCTCCTACTAGTGCACCGCCGCTCTAGAGTTTTCAGGGTGTACACAGATCGTCAAGGTTAGTTTCAGGGCCAGCAGTCTCAGCAGTCGATTTCTTGTTATACTTGTGGTGGTCCAGGACACATTGCTAGATTTGTCCCTCTAGACACGAGCAGTTCTCAGCACCAGGGTTCTCATGCCATGGTTCCCGCACCAGGTGTTCCACCACCCGCTCAGCCAGCCAGAGGTGGGGGTCGAGGTGTTAGAGGTGGAGGTCAAGCAGCTAGAGGTGGAGGCCAGGCTACTAGAGGTAGAGGTCAGCCAGCAGGAGGTCGTCCCAGGGATGTAGTTATGATTGGCGGGTCCCAGCCCCGATGTTATGCTATGCCAACTAGACTTGAGGCTGAGGCCTCCAATGCGGTTATCACATGTGTGGTATCAGTTTGCAGCAGAGATGCTTCGGTTTTATTTGATCCAGGGTCCACATATTCCTATGTATCATCTTATTTTTCTCCTTATTTAGTTATGCCTCGTGATTCTATAAGTACTCCTGTATATGTGTCTACACCGGTGGGTTATTTTATTGTGGTAGATCGTGTCTACCATTCGTATGTAGTGGTTATTGGTGGTCTTGAGACTAGTGTAGATCTTCTACTCCTTGATATGGTAGATTTTGATGTTATTTTGGGGATGGACTAGCTGTCGCCTTATCATGCCATACTGGACTGTCATGCCAAGACCATGACCTTAGCATTGCCAGGGTTTCCTCGACTTGAGTGGAGAGGGACTCCTTGTCATTCTTCCAGCAGGGTTATCTCATATATGAAGGCTCGACATAGGGTCGAGAAGGGGTGTTTGGCCAATTTGTCCTGTGTTCGTGATTCTAGTGTCCTTCTATGCAATATGTGCCCTATTTTCCGTGAGTTTCCAGAAGTGTTTCCTACAGACCTGCCGGGTATGCCACCGACAGGGATATTAACTTTTGCATTGATTTAGCTCCGGTCACTAAACCCATTTCTATTCCTCCATATCGTTGGCCTAGCTAGAGTTGAAGGAGTTGAAAGAACGATTGCAGGACTTGCTTGATAAAGGCTTTATTAGGACTAGTGTCTCACCTTGGGGTGCGCCGGTGTTGTTTGTTAAGAAGAAGGATGGGTCGATGAGGATGTGCATAGGTTATCGAGTTGAATAAGGTTACCGTCAAGAATAAGTATCCATTGCCGAGGATTGATGATTTGTTTGATCAGCTTCAGGGTGTCAAGGTATGTTCGAAGATTGATTTGAGATTTGGATACCATCAGTTGAGGATTAGGGCATCTAATGTCCCTAAGACAACTTTTTGCACTCGGTACGGGCATTATGAGTTCTTAGTGATGTCATTTGGGTTGACAAATTCCCCAACAACTGTCATGGACGTGATACCCCGAGTGTTCATGCCTTATTTGGATTCCTTTGTGATTGTCTTCATTAATGATATTCTGATTTATTTCCGCAGCCGGGAGGAGCATGAGCAACACCTTCGAGTCGTTCTCCAGACTCTGAAGAACAGTCAGTTATATGCCAAGTTTTTGAAATGTGAGTTATGGACGAGTTCAGTTGCATTTATGGGTCATGTTGTATCAGCGGAGGGTATTCAGGTGGATCCTATGAAAATTTCAGCGGTCAAGGATTTGCCTATGGCGCCAGTGTTGGTTTTGCCCACAGGTTCAGGGCCATATACTGTGTGTTGTGATTTATCTCGGGTTGGACTTGGTGCAGTGTTGATGCAGGATGGCAAGGTTATTGCATATGCTTTGAGTCAGTTGAAGATCCACGAGAAGAATTATCCAGTTCATGATTTGGAGTTAGCACCTATTTTCCACGCGCTGATTATTTGGAGGGATTATCTATATGGCGTGTCAGGTGAGGTGTTCATGGATCACAAGAGTTTGCAGTAGTTGTTCAAGCAGAAGGATTTTTGAGGCAGAGGAGATGGTTGGAGCTGTTGAAAGAATATGACATCACCATCTTATATCATCCAGGGAAGGCCACTATGGTGACCGATGCTTTGAGTAGGAAGTCAGCCAGTATAGGTAGCCTTACTTATATTCCGGTCAAGGAGAGACCGCTTGCTTTGGATGTTGAGGCTTTAGCCAATCGATTCATGAGATTGGATATTTCCGAGCCCAGCCGTGTTCTAGCTTATACAGTTGCTCGCTCTTCATTATTTGATCGTATTCGAGATCGCCAATGTGATGATCCTCATTTGTGTGTCCTTATGGACACGATGCAGCACGGTTGTGCCAAGCAGGTAACAATTGGTGATGATGGGGTTTTACAGATGCAGGGTCGTATTTGTGTGCCCAATGTGGATGGACTTCATGAGTTGATTTTACAGGAGGCCCATAGTTCCCGGTACTTCATTCATCAGGGCGCCGCATAGATGTATCAGGATTTCCCGCAGCATTATTGGTGGAGGAGGATGAAGAAGGATATTGTGGCATATGTAGCTCGGTTCTTGAATTGTCAGCAGGTAAAGTACGAGCATCAGAGACCTGGTGGATTGCTTCAGCAGATTGAGATTCCTGAGTGGAAGTTGGAGCGTATCACCATGAATTTTGTTGTTGGGCTCCAACGGACTTAGAGGAAGTTTTATGCAGTATGGGTTATTGTTGATAGGCTGACGAAGTCAGCGCATTTCATTCCTGTGGTAGTTTCCTATTCTTCGGAAGATTGGCCAAGATCTACATCCTCAGACGGACGGACAGTCCGAACGTACCCAAATATCATCACGGTCCCGACGGTGGGAACTTCGGGTCGTGACAAGTACCAAAATGGCAACCTCAACTTCGGAATCAATACCCAAATATCATCAAAAGATTCGTAAACATGATAAAGCAATCAATTTAACAATGCTAGTCAAGAACATGGATTACATGAGCAAAGGAAGCTAGTCAAGAACATGGACTACAACGCATAATTACTCGTCACCTCACATGTACGTTGTTCCTAACAATTAAACAAGTAGAAAATAGGCAAAACAATTCATATTCCCTCGATCAAAGTTAACCACGACACTTACCTCTCCAATGACCAAATTCAAAGCTCAACCACGGAATTTCCTTTCACACGAGCCTCCAGGTATGATGCACACCAGTAATGAATTCTAAGTTCAGTTTACTATGTAGCCTATCTGAAACTTACCCGAGCCCTCAGATCCCCAAACGAACTATCCACACAAGTATAAAAACATCATAAGAACTTCCTCGCGCGATCAAATTGCCAAAACAACATCTAGAACTACGAATTGAACACCAAATCAGATGAGATTTGTGAATTTCGACAAAGCCCAATATCTCGGGATAGGGACTTTAGAATTCAATTTTGGGCATATGTCCAAGTCCTAAATTACAGTACAGAACCACCGGGATCATCAAAAAAAAAAAAACCGGGTTCGTTCTCTAAAAATGTTGACCGAAGTCAACTTAAATGAAGTTTTAGACAAAAAAACTTAAATTTTCACAGTTTTTTACATAAAAGCTTTTCGGAAAGATGCCCAAACTGCACATGCAAATTGAGAAAGGCTAAAATATGATTTTTAAGGCTACGAATCAAAGAATTAGGTTTCAAAAACACGAGATGACCTATCGGGTCATCACATGGTGATGAGTTATTTGAGGAGGAACCAAATCATGAAGCAAAAAGGTTCTGTAGGATCTTAAAGGATATTGAGCAACCAGTGTATCAAGATTCAAAAATTTCAAACATTCTATGTTGGTAAAGTTGCTTCATATTAGAAGTATTTGTAATTGGAGTAATGCATCATTTACAATGTTACTAAAGATGTTGAAGGAAGATTTATTGCCTGATGGATCAAACTTGCCAGATTCATATTACGAAGTAAAGAAGGTAATTCGGGACCTTGGACTTTCTTAAAAGAAAGTTGATGCATGTATGAATGATTCTATGTTATACTATAAGGATGATAAGTCTCTTGAATTATGCAAAATTTATGGTGCATTTAGATGGAAGGAGGATGAACTTAGTGGTGAAACAAAATTTAAAGATGGCAAAAAAGATACCATGCAAGATTTTACTTTAGAGTCAAGACTTCAAAGATTGTTTATGTGCTCGAAAAGATGAGATGGTATCGTGACAAAAGTGTTAATGATGGAACAATGAGGCACCCAACTGATTCTATAGCGTGGAAAATATTTGATAAACTTCATCAATCTTTTGCATCTGAGAATCGTAATGTTCGACTTGGACTTGCTAGTGATGATTTTTAACCATTTGGAAATTCCAAAATTTCATATAGTATTTGGCTTGTGGTACTTATTCCTTATAATTTATCACTTTGGCGATGCGTGAAGAAAGATAATTTTATCTTATCGATGATTATTCCTGGTCTTGACAGTCCTGAAGATGCTATTGATGTTTATCTTCGGCCTTTGACAGAGGAATTGAAGGAATTATGGGAATCTGGAGTGGAGAATTTTGATGCATCAACTAAGCAAAACTTTAGGTTACATGCATATTTGTTATGGACCATTAATGACTTATCAGCATATGCAAATTTGTCTGGATAGAGTACAAAAGGAAAATTGGCGTGCCCATGTTGCAATAAAGAAACTTACTCAATTAGATTACAAAATTGTACAAAACAATGCTATATGGGCCATAGAGATTTTCTTCATCTTAATCACAAATGGAGGAATGATAAAACGTCATTTGATGGTACTAAGGAGCAAGAATTACCACAAAAACAGCTGTCCGGTTATGATATACTTGATCAGGTGGCTGATTTAGATGGGTTATGATAATAGGCTAAAATTGTATGGCTTATGTTATACTCTAACTCAATGATGCTTTACTGTCTTAAGTATGTTAAATAAGGATAAAATATGCTCTAATGGTAACTTTTGTTTTTCACAGGAGTGAAATACTGTAAGAAAAGCTTATGACGGTGATCCGGAAAAGAGTTGAAGTAGAATAGACCATGGGGTACCTTTTGGATGAATTGAAGAGTGAAGACTCAGGGATGAATGCGGAGACAGAGGAAAACCCTACTAGCGCGGGCATTAGTGCGGTATCAGCGCGCCCGCGCTAGTTTAGCTCTCATGAGGCAGTGAAGAACCCTTTTAGTGCGGGCATAGCACGACATTAGCGCGCCCGCGCTAGTCCAGCAATCCAGAGGCAGACAGAAACCCCACTAGCGCGGGCATAGCGCGGCCTTAGCGCGCCCGCACTAGTCCAGAAGCGTGAGGCATTATTTCATGGGTAAATTTGGAAGTCCCAGACCATTATACATCAACTATATAAGGTCCACTTCACCCAAGAGAAGGTTTTAATCAGGTTTTAGTGTTTAGAACAGAAAGGCAAGAGGCAAGGAGGCAATTGGGGCATCAATCCTTATCTCTTTCTCTTGTGATTTTTATCATTGCTCATGAATTCTTTTCTAGTTTCATTGTTATTATGTGTAGCTAAATACTTTAATCTAAGGTTTTGGTGGAACCCGTTGGGGATGAACTCGTTGGCATGTTATTATACTTTTGAGTGGGTTATTTATCTCTATTTGTTCAACTACATTTTGATTGTAGTTAGTTGAAGGGCCCTCAACTAGCGATTCCTATTTATTATGTATATGCTTGAAAGAGAGTGCATATTTAGGTAGTTGTTGAACAATATCACTCCCGGAGTATAGACGAGAGTCATAATCGAGGGTTTAGAGGTTAGATTAGAGATAATATACCTCGGGTGCAATCTAAAGTGAGCTGCAACGTAAACATAGCTAGCGTAGTTTGAGAGAGTGCGACTAGTAAATTATCATAAATGCTCGAGAGAGATTTACGATAGCTGGAGAGTTCATGATTGATAGAGACAACCAAGTCAAAGCTATAGGAACATCAAACTAGGGAAAGTACCAACGGGGGAAACCATTGCCTTAGACCTTTATTATAATTGTTTACACCTCATTGTTAATTAATCTTTATTTTATTAATTTTGTTCAGTTGTAGTAGTAAAAACACCACCAAGTGATATCCCTAACATTTGAGAAAGTTGATTATTGAGAATTTAGTAATCTGACAATAACAATTGATACGTTAGTTCCCTGTGGGATTCGACTCTGGGCTAAATACTTAGATTATATTTACAACGCCCACTTAGTCTTTATATAAGACACAATTGAGCGTGATCAAATTGTGGCACCGTTGCCGGGGAATTTAACGGTGTTATCAATTGGAGTTGGAAGAAATAAAAAATTCTTAAATATAGTCAATCCTCTTCAATTTTCATCTACACATTGAAAGTTTAACGTTTGCTAACTTGGTTGTACATGTTAATGCCTAGAAACTCATCGAGAGCTGATGAATTATTTGAAGCCTTATCAGACCCCGAGAAAGTTTTCAAGGCCCTAAACCGGGCCAACCAGAAAAGTAAACAACAACCATCAATTGAACAACTTGAACCCAACATGGAAGATCCAAACAACAGGAATAACAATAGGGGCAGAGGCTCCTTTATATGGCTGGGCACAACCCACAACAGAGAATTTGGCCACTACTATACTAGTCCCTCAAATACAGGCTGAATTTTTCCAGATTACAAATAATATGCTGCACTTGTTGCAGAACAAGGGACTATTCTCATGGTCATACATCGAAGACCCCCAACAACATTTGAAGAATTTCCTATCGATTTGCAAAACACAGAGGCAGCCAAACGTTACTCAGGAGGCAATAAAACTGTTGTTGTTTTATTCTCAGTAACTTGAGCAGCCCAAACTTGGCTAAACTCACTCCCCATCAGTTCCATTACCACATGTGAGGAGTTAGTTAAGCAGTTCGTGAACAAATTTCATCCACCCAACAAGACAGCTCAACAAATTGATGAAATCTTGAGCTTCATACACGAACCAGTTAAAACATTGCAGGGGACATGGGAATGATTTAAGGGAATGCTGGTTATATGTCCACACCATGGTATCCCTGAGCAGATGTTGGGGCAGTGTTTTTATATGAGTCTGGTTGATACTGTAAAGGCAAATGGTGATGCTTCAGCTTTTGGAGAATTCTTGAGCAAAACATGGAGAGAAAGTCATATCCTATTTGATAAAATGGCGCAGAATTCAGGGTGGACAACCAGGAATGCACCCATTACTCTTGTTGTTCACTCGGTGCCCTTCGATCTATCCAATACTTTAGCGGAGAACGTGGACACCTTGATAACTCAAATGAGCATACTAACTAAGAAAGTGGAGGAATCAGGGCAAAAGCAGCTGGTACACATCGTGGATACAACCAATAGGGGCTTATGCACATCTTGCATTAGTCAACCATTTGGTAATTAGTGGAATGCAGAATGTGATCACCCTCCTCATCCATATAACATGAATTATGTGTCAGATTACGGAAGCCAGAGACAAGGGGGGCATAACTGGGGTCAGCATGTTCAACCGTATAGACCACCTCACCAACAACAGAGCAGTGGAAACATGGGTGTCATGAGACCGCAAGGTAATGTAGCATCATCTCAGAGGCCACAAGGTTATAACCATCAGAATCAACAACAAGCATACCACCCTCCTTAGCATCAACAAGGGGGAAGCAAAGAAGATGGGTTCTCCTGGTTAGAAGCTATGATGCAACAGGTTATTAGGTCAACTGCCAAGATTAGTGAAAGAGTAGATGCCCATGACTCAACCATTAAAAATATTGAGGTACAACTGAGGCAAATTTCAAATGCAGTCAACAATCGTCCTCATGGAACTTCACCTGCTGATACTCAGATGAATCCAACGGACCAAGGCCCAAAGCAGCTAATGGAAGTGAGTCTCCGCAATGGCAGAGACCTGGACCGGGAACATGAGATAGTGCATGAAAGCAGACAGACAGATACACTAGTGCAAGTGCCTATTGAAATTGATGACTCGACTCCTTTGACCAAGTTCACAGTGCAGCCAGCTGAACGAGAATCCAGTAAGCAAAGTGAAGCTGAGTCGAAAATAGAGGAAATCACAGAGCCAGCAGTAGAGGTGGTGGTTGAAAAGGAAAAAGAACAGATAACAATAAAGAAGAGACAGCCAACTCCCTTCCCTCAAAGGCTGGTGAAATACCAAAAGGATGAGCAGTATAAGAGGTTCTTGGACATGTTAAAGCAAATACAGGTAAATATCCCATTGATCGATGCGTTGAAGGAAATGGCTGGCTATGCTAAAATGATGAAGGACTTGATGTCCAGAAAATTTGACTTCCAAGATCTGGCTACTATCACCCTTACCCAGATTTGTAGTGGGGTGGTGACGCGTCCTATTTCTAAAAAGTTGTCTGACCCAGGGAGTTTTACAATTCTTTGTACCATTGGAAACATGGTAGCATGGTCGAGGGCTCTCGAAATTGAACCATTACACTTGGAAAAGAGAGAGAGAGAGAGTCCGCCAGCCAAGCCCTCAGTTGAAGTACCACCCAAGTTAGAGCTGAAGCCTTTACCAGCTCATCTCAGGTATGCATTTCTTTGACCTAACTCTACATTACCTGTTATTATCTAATATGGGTTGTTAGATATGCAGGAACAACAGTTGTTACAGGTACTTTCAGAATGCAAGAGTGCCATTGGTTGGACCATGGCAGATATCAAATGGATTATCCCAGCCTATTGCATGCACAAGATTCTCCTGGAAGAGGGACACGGACCTTCTAGGGAACACCAAAGGCATTTGAACCCACATATGAAGGAAGTGGTGAAAAAGGAAATTATAAAGTGGTTAGATGCGGGAATCATTTTCCCCATCTCTGACAGCAGCTGGGTTAGCCCAGTACAGTGTGTACCAAAGAAGGGTGGTATGACGGTGGTAAAGAATGATAAAAACAAGCTTATATCCAATAGAACCGTCACGGGTTGGAGAATATGCATGGACTACAGAAAGTTGAACCTTGCCACCCGCAAAGACCATTTCCCAGTTCCCTTCATTGATCAGATGCTCGACTGGCTAGCAGGGAGTTCTCATTTTTGTTTCCTTGATGGGTATTCGGTGTACAACCAGATTTCTATTGCCCCGGAGGATAGGGAAGATACCTCCTTCACATGCCCTTCTGGGGTGTTTGCTTTCAGGAGGATGCCATTTGGCCTCTGCAATGCACCTGCAACATTCCAACGGTGCATGGTGGCCATTTTCACAGACATGGTGGAATATATTATGGAGGTCTTCATGGACGATTTCTCAGGGGTGGGAAATCCGTTTGATGAATGCCTAGCAAATTTAAATCGTGTACTGAAGAGGTGCATCGAGATGAACCTAGTGCTAAATTAGGAGAAGTGCCATTTCATGGTACAAGAAGGAATCGTCTTGGGACACTTGGTTTCAAGCCAAGGTATTCAGGTGGACAGAGCCAAGGTAGATATGATTGAAAAACTCCCACCGCGCACGTCAGTCAACGCTATTCGTAGCTTCCTGGGACACGCCAGACTCTACCGACAATTCATTAAGGATTTCTCCAAAATTGCCAACCCTCTCTGTAAGTTGCTAGAAAACGATAACCCATTTTTGTTTTCCGATGATTGCATGGTATCTTTTGAGGAGCTAAAGAAGCGATTAGTCACATCACCGATTATAGTTGCCCCCGACTGGGAGCAACCATTCAAACTCATGTGTGATGCTAGTGACTACGCTGTGGGAGCCGTGTTGGGTCAGCGCAGAGATAAGGTAATGCACCCAATTTACTACACAAGTAGGACGTTGAGTGGAGCTCAGCTGAATTAAATGGTAACAGAAAAAGAGATGTTGGTTGTAGTGTTTGCCTTTGACAAGTTCAGGTCTTACCTGATCGGGTCGAAGGTAATCGTGTACACTGATCACGCAGTCATTCGGTACTTGGTCGAGAAAAGAGAGTCTAAGCCGGAACTAATTCCTTGGGTGATGCTTTTGCAATAGTTTGACTTTGAGATTCGTGACCGTAAGGGAACGGCTAACCAAGTCGCTGATCATTTATCACACCTTCAAGGTGCTGAAAAGGCACCTGAGTCTAAGAATATTCTGGAAACCTTTCCAGATGAGCAGCTGCTAGCCACAAGTGTGGGAGAGGAGCCATGGTACGCGGATATTGCTAATTACATGGCATGCGGCATCGACCCTTATGAGCTCTCCTCTGTGCAAAAGAAATGATTTTATCGTGACTGCCGAAACAACTATTGGGACGAACTATATTTGTTCATAATTCGTATTGATAACATCATCCGGAGATGTGTCCCCGAGATAGAACAATTTTCTATTTTATAGGCTTGTCACGCGTCACCTTATAGGGGACACTTTGGAGGAGTCCGGACAGCAGCAAAGGTGTTAGAGGCCAGTTTCTACTGGCCAAAAATTTTTAAGGACTCCCACCAGTGGGTAAAAGGATGCAATGAATGCCAAAGAAGAGGAACCATATCTCGTTGACATGAGATGCCTATGAAACCAATTCAGGAAGTTGAGGTGTTCGATGTTTGGGGGATCGATATCATTTGTCCCTTTGTCAGCTCTTACGGTAATAAATACATACTTGTTGATGTAGATTACATGTCCAAATGGGTGGAAGCTGCAACATTCCCCACCAATGATTCGAGGGTGGTGGTGGGGTTCTTGGAAGAAGAATATTTTCATCCGGTGTGGGATTCCGAGAGCCATTATCAGTGATGGGGGCACACACTTTTGCAATTGTGTCTTTGAGAAGTTGCAGGATAAATATGATGTGCACCACAGGGTGGCTACCCCGTATCACCCCCAAACTAGCGGGCAGGTAAAGGTCTCTAACCGAGAGATCAAGAGTGTGCTTACAAAAACTGTAAATGCCACAAGAATGGATTGGGGGAAAAAATCTTGATGATGCACTCTTGGCCTATAGGACCGCATTCAAAACACCAATCGGTATGTCCCCATACAAGTTGGTATTTGGGAAGTCCTGTCGTCTGCCTGTGGAGGTAGAACGTCGAGCTTGGTGGGCCCTAAAGCAATTGACCATGGGCCCCGATGCTGCTAGGGAAAATAGACTGACAGAGCTGCATGAGATGGAGGAATTCAGATATCACGCTTTTGAAAATACGAGGCTATACAAGGAATGAATGAAGCGGCTACATGACAAACACATTCTGGACAGAAATTTCAAAGTGGGAGACAAAGTATTATTGTACAATTAAAGGTCGATACTGTTTCCTGGTAAGCTTAAGTCCCGATGGTCTGGGCCGTTCAATGTCACCGGAGTGTTCCCATCTGGGGCTGTGGATATAACTCGTGAAAATGGCACCAACACTTTCAAGGTTAATGGCCAACGACTCAAACTGTATGTGGGAATGGATGACACAAAAGAGTTGTCTGACGTGCATCTCGATGAACCACAAAGGTTGAGCGATCCATACTTACGCCTACTCTGCATCGTGCCGCGACATTAATCAGGCGCGTCATGGGAGGCAACCCATTGACGGTTGTACCCGTCGTGCCGTGACGTTAGATCGCTGGTTGGAAGGCAACCCATTGACGGTCGTACCCGTCGTGCCGTGACGTTAGATCGCTGGTTGGAAGGCAACCTCACATTCATAGTGTTTATAGTGTAGATACTAACATGTGCAGGTGTTCGAGAAAAGGGGCGGGCAAAAGCCCCCAAAGATGAAGAAAACAAAGTAATATAGCTGGGGACGCCTGGACTAGCGCGCCCACGCTAAGCTAGCGTAAAGGAAGTGCTAGTGTGGTTTTACACTGCCCCAAGTATTCCTTCACTAGCGCGGCCGCGCTTACCCAACGCTAAGACCGCGCTAGTGACATTTTACACTGCCTCACCACGCCTACCACTAGCGCGCCCGCGCTACGACAGCGCTAAGGCTGCGCTAGTGGACTCGAAACCAGGTTATTCTTTTTTATTTTGTTATTTTCTCTTTCTTCTTTTTCTTCTTTTACCCTAATAACTTAAATCCACCCAACCGCCCCACCCCTCCCATTTCTCCCCACTTTCCCTCTCCTCCTCTCACATAAACCCTTTCCCCCTTATTCTTATTCTTCTTCTTCTTCTTCCTTCCCCCTAACTTTCCCCCTCCTCCTCCACACTTAGAATAATCCAGCCCTAAAACAAACCTACTCTCACAAAATCCTTCACCACCCTTTTCCCTTCCTCCTCTCATTCTCTCTACAGGTATGTACTTCTCCCTTTGATTTTGTTTCTGTTATTTTTCAATTTCGTTTTTAGCTTTCTTTTCTTTGTTTTTTCTTTGTATGGTAGAATGTAGTCTTAGTCTTGGGTAAATATACTCGATAGTAGTTGTGTAGGGCTGAGAACTTGCAACTCATGAATGGTGGGGGTGATGTGTGTTGATTGGGATAATGTGTTGGTGCTTATTGTCCTTTAATGAAGGTTTGGCCTTAACCATAGACACTGCCCACCACATGTTTGTAAAAATGCCTCTTTGGAGGAAGTGTAGTGACCAATTTCATGGTGAAGTCTGAGTAGCCATGGGTTGGGTCACCCGTTTGTTCTAAGTTGATAATGAGCGTTTTGCAAGTACCATGCCACCCCGAAAATGCCAACCCAATGGATCCTCCTCTAGCCGCCCTCCTCAATCCAACACCGGAGGCCGGCCTCAAAAATCTGTTGACTCAAGGCCCTTCGGTAGTCAGAAATTCATCTCGGCCAAAGCCCATGAACGATTTAGAAAAAAGGAGGCCAAAACAATTGTGCCGGAACAGACCATGGACCCCAAGGCATTAGGGAAAACCTGTCCCAATATACCCGCCGAGCGGAGGCGAGGAGGATTACAAATATTCATGGAGGAGCCTACTGTGGCTAATGTTATGCTTGTCCGGGAGTTCTACACGAACCTTCCGGAACACGTAAATCATGTTGTGAGTGTGCGCAAGAGACCGGTCGATGCCTCCTTAGACACCATCCAGAATTTGTACAGGCTATCTCCACCAGTTGAGGGGTATGTGGACGACTATCAAACATTCAGTGGACAATACACTACCTGGTCTACTTTCACTGATGTCATATGTCAACCAGGGGCCACTTTACAATGGTACAAGTACGGGAACAAGTTCCACTCCTCGGCCCTCAAGTTTAAGGCTAAGTGCTGGCTGTACTTCATAAACAGCCGCCTCATTCCCTCCAAGAACCTGTCTGAGGTGAACATACCTCGAGGGTGCCTCATTTGGTGTTTCATGAACAATGTCCCATTTGACGTGGCCAGAGTTATACACGATGAAATGTTCCAACGTGTCAAGGTTCCACGGTACGGGTTGTACTATCCGTCCCTGGTTACCCGGTTATGTCTTCATGCAAATATGCCTTATAACCTGGCTATAGACGATTAAGTCCCTTCAGTGCATCCATTCATGGCAGAGAGGGTCAAAATTGGAAAGGGACCGGTAGCACCGGAAGAGTTGGATGAGGAGAATTTTGATGATAGTAATGAGGAAGATGAGGATGACGAGACGCCACACCAGGCTGATGACGAGGAGGAGATTGTGGGTGAGCAGATAGCGCCACCACAGGCTGCGGAAGTTGCAGGCCCATCTGGGGCCAGACGGGTACAGCGGTTGGACCGCTTAGAGCACGATGTAGCTGAACTGAGGACTTCGGTAGCTGATGTGGGTACAAGAGTACATGAGATGGCCACTCAGCAGAGGAGATCAGAAAAGAAAATCATTGGCTGGCTCCATGCTTTGGGTCGGCCGTGCAAGGTCGACGCCGGCTCCGTGTCCGATCAAGACTGATCTGTCAGGGAAGTTCCCTCTCCCTTACTATGTTTTGTTTGGCCATTAGGACATGTCCTCATTTTAAGTGTGGGGTGGGGGTGGATTCCCTTTATGTATGTTGTATGTTGTACATATGTTAATTTAGTATTTTGATTGGGCATGCTACAATTGTAGGTTAGTATTAATTTTGTAGTGATTTCTAGGTGTAAGTAATGATATTTTATCGTCTTGGCCTGACGATGGATCCCTGTGCCAGGGGTTCTTCAGAGTCCAAGGTGGTTACAAAATATATATATATATATATATATATTTGTATGTAGAGGACTCTTCCCGACGACGGACTTCTTAGGCAGTTTTCTTGAGGAAAGTTAGTCCAAAGGAAATACCAAAAAGATTTTTTCTTTCATTTGTAGGTAATGTAGTAACTCCCACTTGGTTTTTCTTTTGACCTTGGTTCTTTTCCAAGGGTTTAGTTTGAACGGGGTATAGCTAGCTTCTTCGTTTTCTTTTTAGTTGTTAGTAGGAACCTCTTGGGCAAGGAATTGAATTAGAAAAAAGCAACCCTCACACACCCTAACATCATGACTCTTTGAGTGTGACACTTATGCTCTTTTGGTGACTCTTTTAGATTTCCTTAATGATGCATGTGCAACTATCTCGAATGCTTGATGGAGTGCGTTGAGAACAAATTTGGATTGAATTATGTGCCAAGTGTGTGTGAGATTATCTGTATTGTATTCTATGCTTGCATTTGATAGCTAGAACTTGCCCCGTGTGTGTACAAATCGAAATAGAGGCTTGTTTAGTCCGAGAAGGGATATAGGCATTTCCTTGTAATAAAAAAAAAATATTATGTATCCACCTGAAAGTATTTGACCATAGTTAACCCCGTTTGAGCCTATGAGCCTATTTCACTGCTAACCGTGTGATGAGCCATACCCAGGTTTCAAGTAGCGTGTCTGTTTGAACCTTGTACCTCCCAGGAGCATTTAGATTGTTTTTTGTGATGTAGAAGTCAATGTGTGGGGTAGAGGTGTGGTTAATAAGAAAACACAAGGGAATAGAGTAAAAGGTGCAAAGTTGAAAAGAAACAAAATGCAAAAGTGAAAGCCACTTAGAAAAAAAAATATAATATAAGAAAAAGGACAATGACAGTTTGTAGTCCTTAGCAGTGAGTGGCAGAAAAAAAATTTTGTGGTGAAAAGTTGCACCTGAGAAGAATAGGGGTAATCATGAAACAAAGTGTGGTGAAAAGTATGGTAACACAGGAGAAATGGGTGGAATGTTAATGTAAATGTATTAAAAGTGCTTAGGGAGGTTAGTCACTACACCCAAATATATCCTACATGTTCCTTAGCCTACATTACAACCAAGTAAAGACCTATTGATCTTGGACTAAACAAACTTGATTAGGGGAGTATTACACTACGGGCAAGCATATGGTGCGTCTGTGTAGCATATGAATGTTCTGTGTGAGAGTGAGTGAATTTTTCCTATCTAAAAGTTCCTGTTGTTTGAAAAATTATGTTTTGTGGAACTACTCTCAAATGTGTGATGTGATGGCACGTGATTCATGAAAAAGAGGTAAGTCTTGACCCCCCTGCAAAGTAGTATGAGAAAGTAAGACATGGCACGTCATGCGAGAGTCACCATTTGAGGTATGGATGTTACACTACGAGAGATGCTTGTGACTTGTTGGTGGGGTGTCACTGTAGGGAAGCGCTTGATGAAAAGAGGCCGAGTAAGATGTAGTAGATTGCTCGAGGACTACCAATGATGTAAGTGTGGGATGTTCATAATAGGCTAAAAGTGTATGGTTTGGCTTATGTTATACTCTAACGTAATGATTCTTTACTGTCTTAAATATGTGAAATAAGGATAAAATGTGCTCTAATGGTGACTTGTGTGTTTCACAGGAGTGTAATACCTAACCGGGCAAGAATTGAAGTAGAAGAGACCATGGGGTACCTTTTGGATAAATTGAAGACTGAAGACTCAAGGATGAATGCGGAGACAGTGGAAAACCCTACTAGCGCGGTATCAGTGCGCCCACGCTAGTTTAGCTCTCATGAGGCAGTGAAGAACCCTTTTACCGCAGGCATAGCACTTCATTAGCGCGCCCGTGCTAGTCCAGCAATCCAGAGGCAGACAGAAACCCCACTAGCGCAGGCATAGCGCGGCCTTAGCGCGCTCGCGCTAGTCAAGAAGCGTGAGGCATTATTAGGGGTAAATTGGAACTCCGAGGCCATTATACATCAACTATATAAGGTCCACATCGCCCAAGAAAAGGTTTTAATCAGGTTTCATAGTTTAGAGCACAAAGGCAAGAGGCAAGGAGGCAATTGGGGCATCAATCCTTATCTCATTCTCTTGTTATTTTTATCATTGCTCATGAATTATTTTGTAGTTTTCATTGCTATTATGTGTAGCAAAATACTTTAATCTAAGGTTTTGATGGAACCCGTTGGGGATGAACTCGTTGGCATGTTAATATAGTTTTGAGTTGGTTATTTATCTCTATTTGTTCAACTATGTTTTGATTGTAGTTAGTTAAAAGGCCCTCAACTAGCGGTTCCTATTTGATATTTATCTGCTTGAGAGAGATTGCATATATAGTGTCATGACCCAAATCGATAGGCCGCGACAGGCACCCGGTACCTTACTCAACCGAGCACCAACGTAACATATATTTCTTATTACATCATCATATACACGTGACATACCAGCCTAATAGGCCAACATAATCATTTATAAACTCAAAACATAGGCCGAAAAGGCCGTACAATCTTTCGCGTACACGACATCTGTCTACAAGCCTCTAAGAGTACATAAATGTCGTAAAGGTCGGGACAGAGTCCCGCCATACCAAACAATACACGTCTAAACCATACTAACCAAACAAGTGACTCCAAAGCAAATGAAGCGCACCAACATCTTCTGCTGAGCTGATAGCCTACTTGGAGGGCACTCGACATGTCTATCGGGACTTGCGGGCATGAAACGCTGCGTCCCCAGGAAAAAGGGACGTCAGTACAAATAATGTACCGAGTATGTAAGGCACATAAGTACATAAGAGACATGGAAGAAATATAGAGTACATGACTCAACCTGTAAGTCTGAATAACTTTGTAAATTATAAATTACTTTTAGCGTCATGCATATGCGTATGAATGTCATGCGTGCATAGATACGTGTTTCATAACATCATCAGCCTCTGAGTGCATCCCATCATATCATATCGGCCATTGTGGTAAAAATCATCATCGTATACCAGCTGATCAAGTGGTGGTGCGTATATAACGCCATAACCTTTCCCATGTCCCATATACATATATATACATACATATATACGTGTATATAACACCGTTTGAATATACATACATATATACGCGTATATAATATCGTTTGAACCATATTTCAGCCACTGTGGGCAACATCATCATCATATACCAGCTGATCAGGTGGTGATGCGTATATAACGCCGTAACCTTTTCCCATATCACATATACATATATTTACATATATACGCATATATAACACTATCTGGTCATAGGTCAATGTGCATATGTAAATGCATGAAATGCATATGAAATATGTCAATAAAACCTCTCGGTACATCATAAGGCCATTATGCATCTGATTAATAGTATGAAATAAAATTTACCAACATACATATTTTCGGGACCCGTGAATAGAAGATAATAATAATTCTCATGGGGAATCAAGAATATAGACACCCCTACTATTCCTATGAATAGAGTAATTTATAGAAACTGTGTATTTGCACGTTTCTTTAGTATAATTTGGACAATGCCAAAAGAAAGAAAGAAAGGCTAGCCTTAACATACCTGGAGTAGGAAAAATCCGTATGATATTCTTGGGAAAGGTTGTACTGTGCTCTCTTAGATTAGCAAAATCCCGTTACGATTACACAATATACCTTCGTTGCAAATCTCTAAGAATTGCAAATGCATATTTGAAGCTTCATCCGTTTGCTTTCAATCAAGAAAGTTCTTTCATATGAATGACCATAATCACTAGTATCTCTTGGCCTACCTTTAGGATATAAACAATCCATTTTTCCGCACCTAGGAGGACTATCTGTAGCTACTGGTAGCTTGAATTGCCAATCGCCTCAAATTACAAATATAACATGTATTTTAATGGTTTATGTTAGAAGTCTTTACTAAAGAGAGTGGCCCCACTGTTTGTATGACTAAGCCATTATTATTCTTAGTATGCCACATATATGAGAGATTTAAGAGTCACATTTTTGTGACTTTGTGGGCTGCCAAAATCCTTATCCAATAATTGCCCACTTATCTCCTTAATTAGTTGGTTAATTGCCCATTAACATATAATTGTCCAATTATCCACATAATTAGGAATTATCTAAAATTCCTTAGAATACTACTTACTTGTAACACACTTTATACACTTACTATCATGGTCATGTGGTACCTTATATGGTACTAGTCCATAAATATCGGGTATTAACGCTTCACGGTATCATGTGGTGCCTTGCTTCCCCTCGCACCTTCACGAATTTACTCATCACTTGTTTGAAATAGCATAATCCTTATAATCTCCAAATAATCTTTTCCTTAGACTGATGTCAATTACCTTACAACAAATTCAACGTACAATACTACAGGGTGCAAGATCGTCGTAATTTAATACTGTGAAGCGTAACATCATCGTAATGTAGTACTACAAGGTGTAACATTATCATAATATAATACTACGGGATGTAACATCATCGTAACATAATACTGTGGGCATGACATCATCATAATATAATACTGTGAAGCGTAACATCATCGTAATATAATATTGCGGGGCATAACATCATTCCCTCCTTTGGAACATTCATCCTCGAATGTTGACCGATGAACTTATCATTGTCATAACCCATAGCTCTTGCAAACACATTAATATTCTCATTCCCATAGGAAACTGTTTTTTGAATAAATCCAAAGGCCATTGCATGCCCCCATTTAAGCCTCTTTCTCACACCATGACTTGTAGGTAGAATCCTTCTAATCTCGTAACTATTTCTACCTTGTATCATGCAGCCTATACGACTCTAACTTTGTATGTGCCCCTATGCGACTCTTCTCTTCTCTTTCCTCCAACTTTTAGCCAATCTCTAGGCATCACTTTGTAATCCTATACAGATCTTGAAAAGATGACTCCTTGGGAATTTATAGGTATATTGAAGTTCTTTGCCTGATACTTTGTTGAACTTACAATTGCTATATCTTGTCTCACAAACCCGATTATCCATCTGTATGAGTTTACTACATCTAGGTGGGTCATACTATACCCTAACTCTTACTTCAATTTATTGTTACTAAGTTCTGCTACCTAACTCTAAGTTACTTTTGTTGGTTATCCCATATGTATAAATCTAAGTCTTTTAATGCTTCCTCATTACTGTTCATTTTAAGAATGAAAGCCTAATCTCACCTCATACTTTGTGACTTTGCCCATCCATTGTTGATTCACCTCAATATTGATCTACAATATACCACTGATAACATGAAACTTCGTACGTAATACCTTGCCACTAGGGCTTATATTGCATCGAGGAATATTTGAAGTGATTTTCCTTATCCACTTAGCCGATACTGTACTTAAATAATCGTACCTTACAACATCCTAATGCAATTCACTTATGTGGGTATTTTAATCCGATACAATTCGTGAAATCTTCTTCAAGTCATTACTCAATCGAATGCCCAAATGTCATTCTTTATCCATCACAATTACACCCTCATTCTACTACTAGGGCAGTATTCCATTTATTTTAAATGTCATTAGTCTTAGACTTCTTTGAGTTCATTCAGACTATACTGAGCTTTGTATAACTTAGAGAAACCATCAACTCTTCTTGTTTTCATGGGCTTAATTGTGAGGACTAATCAATTCTCGTCACCTCCTCACTGCTTTTTCTTATCCTTATCCCTGGCTTCCAAAAATATTGTCGCTTTTCATACTTAAGTTTGCCTCTTATACATAACTATTTATACTACTCGCAACCTCCTTTCAACTTTCTTGCACCATATATTTCCGTACGTTATTTCTGGAACATCGTATTATCTCAAACTTTTCTTTACTGTTTTAATTTATACCTCTCGATACCTAGAACCCATAGGCTGGAAAATATGCCAACAACGACGCTGCTATAATTCTTGGATACTGAATCCTCGTACTTCTATCCTTTTGTCCGAAGTATGGACAATTCATAACCTTCTGCATTTGAGTATCTCGTATGTTGTTCACCTTTACCTTACTTGCCTTAAAATCTTACATCACATCTTCTATATCTTTCATGACATCCCTTCCACATAGGTATAATTCATATCCACAACTTGAAGTTCTTATCATAACACTTGCACCTTTGGTGCACACACAATCTGGTGGGAGCTTCGTATTGACTTCTTATAATGGTAGTACTCTTCTAACTAGCTTTATCGTAGAGCCATTATAAAATTTGGCTACTGTACTATCTCTCTTGTGCCTTTGATATTAAGTGTGATTCGGAAATGTTCTCTATCATGATGTCTATAATTCTTTTGGGTCCAATAATCAGATTCCTGATTTACTTTGTTGATGTAACTCTTTAGTTTCCTCTTCCTACTGATCAACGTTTGTGTAGGCTTAAGCTATCTTCCAATATGCGGCTCATGGTATTAGTTATTACTTTAGCCATTCAGGGACGCTATGGAATATCCAGGATAAATTCTTCTAACAATTCAATCCTTTGTCTATGACCGACGCTGCTATCATTCTTTCTTTCAACTTATACCGGAGACTTCTACGGCTGTATGATTGTCAACATATATGTATACTCCAAAATCGCAAGTGCGTTCATAACGTAACTAACTCTGGATCATTGATCGAATAATTCGTTTCGTTCTTTCTCAACTTTCTTTATACGTAAGTTATCAATTTTCCTGATCTTTCTTCCCCTTCGTTGCGTGCATACTTAGCTTATCTTCATTCCCATGCATGCCGGAATTTTCTTGTAACTCATATGATCTCGAATATTATTTTTGACCTTAGTTCCAGTTCATTAACCACTGTAGCTTCCACTTTCCTATAGAGTGTATACAATGTTATAGTAAGACTGCTTTTACATGGCCATTTTTCCTTCGAGTTACCATGTTTAGGTTGAAGCATTCTTCCTTATTTCCCCAGCTAGTATTTCATTTTAGTACTTAGGGAAGACCCTCTGACTCTTGTAAAGATGCGAGCTTATTACATTGTACACTCGACAGACCTTCTGATGTCCTTCTTTTCCTATACTTATCCATAGTTAGTAATCTCCACGCCCTTATGCTCGTATGGTTGTTTCTGAACTTGATATTTTGACTGTCTACCCAATGGAATTCTCTTTTATTTCTGTAATACTCATACGGTACCTTTAACTACCCCAACTCCTATCTAAATATTTCTCAAGGATCACGATGTCATATCTGCGAGGTTGAATTCATCTTTCCTCTTTCATTTATCGCATTCTTCCTTTACCATTCCATAGTCACTAGAACCACTAATTATGGATTGATACCACATTACTCCATATTTCCCCCCTTTAGGGATGTACTAAAAACTGAATCCACAAGGATCTACCTATATATATTTCACCACTTCATCTTTGGCCTCCTTTCACATCATCAATGATCCTTACTCGCCTTGCGGAAATTCTTCTATACCAGGGATAACAAAATTCCTTACTCACAAGGGTGACACTTAGTGTAACTGGCACACATAGTCCCTTAAGCATAACTTTGCTCACATTGCTTGCTTTAGGGAAGCATCTTCCTGAATGACCTTTACAGATTATTGTCTGTATTCATCATAAATATTCTTCTGTGGTCCCTTCTATTACCGCTGGAACGAAATCATAAATTCCCATGATGCCGAGTACTTCCCAATCATTCAGTCCCTAATTCATATTTAGTTTATCTTGTTTGACAGTCCATACTAATTTCTGTTACTCTCTGAATTAACTCTCCCCTCTGGTAGTCGCATTGGAGTTACGAACTTGTTTCTCGAAATGAGGATATAATCTTATGGCCAATACTCTTTCGTCGTCTTAAGGCCCATAACATTTCGCCTCTTACTTCATTTGACTATAGGTGCTGTAACACTCTACCGTTCTCATCCATGTATCACACCTTATTCATAATACTTCCTTATCTCTCTTCTCATTACTCTGCTAATATATCTGCATATCCTTTTTCTTGTGAAAAATTTATCAAGACATTCTTTTGCTTTTATCTCCCCTTGCTTCATCCACTGGCTCTTCGGCTTGCTTAACGTTCTCGCTCTACTAAGGACGGGAGCCATACTAAGGTAATATTTATCCCTTCCATGCTTTTAGTGTCTATATTCTGATTTTTTTTTCATGCTAGTATTCACATCTAATTGTAATATTCTAGAGTACACCATCTGGGTGTTTCACAAGGAGGTTTATTGGCACATTTGTAATACCATTCGGAAATGCCAACAAAAGCAAACAATCCATTCACTATTTTGTGCCATTTTAACCCCATCCGGATCGTGATATCCCGTCCTCTTTTTAATCTGCACATGTTAGCCCCCACAGGGCATAACTGAAATGGGTGTGACCAATTGTACATACCCCTGTTACTGTTGAATATAATTCAAAAAGCTTATGTTCCTCTTCCTCAATTATAAATGCTATTAACCTTAATTAACTGGTCGCCTCGTACCGTTCTTCGTCTTGCTTGTTTTGCTTCTTGAAATTGGTATTTATCTTCTTAATCTCTCATTGTCTTTCACCATAGGGGTGCATAGGCATTCTTGCCTTAAGGCTCCTTATCAAGAGGCTTGCACCTTTCAGTACGCACATGATCTGCTGAAGACCTCATACTTACTTATCATAAGCATGACACAAAGTCGAGTTCCTCTAATTCAATACTTCCACAGCTTTATCTCTTATCGATCATCTTTTTGAACGTAGGTGTCGTCTTATTACGAATAAAAATAGAATTTCGGAATTTGAATTCTTATAAGTGAGCTCTACCATACGATCTAGAGTAAGAAGAAACAATTACAATCCTAAATGCCCTGTAGCCTCCTGCTTATAAGTGTGGTGCACGACACACCCATAAAAAAAAGTCTACTAGACACGACTTTTAGACTCCCTAGGACAAAACTGCTATGATACCACTTTTGTCACGACGGGCACCCGGTACCTTACTCAACCGAGCACCAACATAACATATCTTTCTTATTACATCATCATATACACGTGGCATACGAGCCTAATAGACCAAAATAATCATTTATAAACTCAAAACATAGGCCGACAAGACCGTATAATATTTCACGCATACGACATATGTCTACAATCCTCTAAGAGTACATAAATGTCATAAAGGTCAGGACAGAGTCCCGCCATACCAAACAATACACATCTAAACCATACTAACCAAACAAGCGACTCTGAAGCAAATGGAGCGCACCAACATCTTCTGCTGAGCTGATAGCCTACTTGGAGGGCTCTCGACCTGCCTATCGGGACCTGCGAGCATGAAACGCAGAGTCCCCAGGCAAAAGGGTTGTTAGTACGAATAATCTACCGAGTATGTAAGGCATATAAATAAGTACATAAGAGACATATAAGAAATACAGAAAACATGAATCAACCTGTAAGTCTGAATAACTTTGTAAATCATAAATTAATTTTAGCGTCATGCATATGCGTATGAATGTCATGCGTGCATAGGTACATGTTTCATAATATCATCAGCCTCTAAGGGCATCCCATCATATCATATCAGCCACTGTGGGCAAAATTATCATCGTGTACCAGCTGATCAAGTGGTGGTGCATATATAACGCCATAACCTTTCCCATATCCCATATACATACATATATACGCGTATATAATTCCATTTCAATATACATACATATATACACGTATATAACGCCGTTTGAACCATATTTCAGCCTCTGTGGGAAAAATCATCATCATATACCAGCTGATCAGGTGGTGGTGCATATATAACGCCGTAACCTTTTCCCGTATCCTATATACATATATTTAAATATATACGCGTCTATAACACCATCTGGTCATGGGTAATGTGCATATGTAAATGCATGAAATCCATATGAAATATGTCAGTAAAATCTCTTGGTACGTCATAAGACCATTATGCCTGTGATTAATAGCATGAAATAAAATTTACCAACATAAATATTTTCGGGACCCGTGAACAGAAGATAATAATAATTCTCATTGGGAATTAAGAATATACAGACCCCTACTATTTCTATGAATAGAGTAATTTATAAAAACTTTGTATTTGCTCGTTTCTTCAGTATAATTTGGACCATGCCAAAAGAAAGAAAGGATAGTCTTAACATACATGGAGTAGGAAAAAATCTGTATGATATTCTTGGGAAAGGTTGTACTGTGCTCTCTTAGAATCGCAAAATCTCGTTACGATTACACATTATACCTTCGTTGCAAATCTCTTAGAATTGCAAATACATATTTGAAGCCTCATCCGTTTGCTTTCAATCAAGAAATTTCTTTCATATGAATGACCATAATCACTACTATCTCTTGGCCTACCTTTACGATATAAACAATCCATTTTGCCGCCCCTAGAAGGACTATCTTTGGCTACTGGTTGCTTGAATTCCAATCTCCTCAAATTGCAAATATAACATGTATTTTAATGGTTTATGTTAGAAGTCTTTACTAAAGAGAGTGGCGCCACTGTTTGTATGACTAAGCCACTATTATTCTTGATATGCCACATATAGGAGAGCTTTAATAGTCACATTTTTGTGACTTTGTGGGCTGCCACGTTAAAGACCAAATCCTTATCCAATAATTTCCCACTTATCTCCTTAATTAGTTGGTTAATTCCCCATTAACAAATAATTGTCCAATTATCCATATAATTAGGAATTATCCTAAATTCCTTACAATACTACTTACTTTTAACACACTTTGTACACCTACTATCATGGTCATGTGGTACCTTGTATGGTACTAGTCGATAAATATCGGGTATTAACGCTTGACCTTCATTTTATCCCAACATGCCAAACTTGGACGAAATTCATTTTCTTTGCCTTGCTTCCCCTCACACCTTCATGAATTTACACATCACTTGTTTGAAATAGCATAATCCTTATAATCTCCAAATAATCTTTTTCTTGGACTGATGTCAATTACCTTACAACAAATTGAACGTACAATACTCCAGGGTGCAACATCATCGTAATTTAATACTGCAGAGCGTAACATCATCGTATTGTAGTACTGCAAGGTGCAACATTATCATAATATAATATTGCGGGATGTAACATCATCGTAATATAATATTGTGGGTCATGGCATCATCGTAATATAATACTGCGAGGCGTAACATCATCGTAATATAATATTGCGGGGCATAACATTTAGGTTGTTGTTGAACAACGTCACTCCCGGAGTATAGATGAGATTCATAACCGAGGGTTTAGATGTTAGGTTAGAGATAATATATCTCGGGTGCAATCTAAAGTGAGCTGTAACGTAAATATAGCTAGCGTAGCTTGAGAGAGTGCGACTAGTAAATTATCACAAATGCTCGAGAGAGATTTACGATAGCTGGAGAGTTCATGATTGATAGATAAAACAAAGTCAAAGCTATAGGAACATACAACTAGGGAAAATACAGACGGGGGAAACTATTGCCTTAGACCTTTATTACAATTGTTTACACCTCATTGCTAATTAATCTTTAGTTTATTAATTTTGTTCAGTTGTAGTAGTAAAACACCACCAAGTGAAATTCATAACTTTTGAGAAAGGTTATTATTGAGAATTTAGTAATCTGACAATAACAATTGGTACGTTAGTTCCCTGTGGGATTCAACTCTGGGCTAAATACTCAGATTATATTTACAACGCCCGCTTAGTCTTTTTATAAGACATAGTTGAGCGTAATCAGATTACAGCTAACAAAGGATCCAAAGAAGAAAATTAAAATATCACATGAGAGTGGGGGTGATTATTGGATAAAAAGAAGTATTTTCTTTGATCTTCCATATTGGAAAACTAACGGCCTAACTTATATGTAATGCACATTGAAAAAAACATTTGTGAACATATTTTGGGGAGAATCTTAAATATCAAAGGAAAAACCAAAGATACCATAAATACTCGGTTGGATTTGCAAGCAATGAACATAAGGAAATAACTGCACCCAATAAAAATTGGGGATAAATATGACTTACCAAAGGCATGTTACACATATCTCTTGAAGAGAAGCACGGGTTTTTCATTTTTTTGAAGATCCTAAGGTCCCAGATGGATTTTCATCAAATATTTCTCAGTGTGTCAACTTTAAAGATCGAAAAATTTCAGGTTTAAAAAGTCATGATTGCCATGTTCTTCTACTACATTTGCACCCCTTGCTCTACAAGGTATGCTATGAAAATATCTGTGTGAACCGTTTATTGAGTTATCTTTATTTTTCAATGTGCTTGGATCGAAATTTTTAAAGATTGATAATTAGAGCAGATAGATGCCCAAATCCCTATAACAGAGTGCAAGCTAGAAAAGGTCTTCCCTCCTACATCTTTTGATGTCATGTAGCACTTGCCAATTAATTTAGATAATGAAGCTAAGATTGATGGACCTTCTCAATATCGATGGATGTATCCAATGGTGCAATATATATATACACACACTTTATGAAACCCTTTATTCGTAACAGGGCTTGTGCAGAAGGTTCTATTGCAGAGGAATATTTAACAACTGAATGTATGACCTTATGTTCGAGGTATTTACATATACAATAGAAAAAAAGTTTAATCTCCTTGAACGGAATTATTATGGTGGTGTTATAAAATATGATGTAGGTTTAACAAATTTCTGGAAGAGTTCTAAGTGGTGGCAAACAACACAAACTCGGTTTAAAAGAACTGGAGCAAGCACATTTTTATATTTTGAAGAATTGTGTTGAAATTCAGTCATTTCTCGATAAAGTAATAACTTATTTCAATAATTTATTCTTATATACATCTTTTATTTTTTCATTTAAAGTGACATGTCGTTATGCTCGAATTATTTGTAGAGAGTTTTCACTAACTCCAGTCGATACCGATTAAGAAAATCCAGATAAGTAGTTCATTAGTTGGTTCAAAGAAAAGATGAGTACCAGCTAACATTAATATTTTTCAAACCAAGTATGTAAATATTATTTTCTAATATATGTATTTGATCTTGATAGGTTGCAGTATTGCACAAAAGTGATGATAGTATGAAAATGGTAGATTTTCTCCCGTTGTCACGTGGTCCCACCATATATGTGACAGGTCATCGTGGCTACTTTATTAATGTATATGGGTTTCATGTGCAAGATTATGATAAAGGTTTAAGAACTCATAATTGCAGAGTTATTGTAGTTGGAGAGACCGATGAAGCTAATAAGACCATTGATTATATGGAGACCTAATAGATATTCTAGAATTAGAATTTATTGGTAAAGGAAGAGTAGTTTTATTTAAATGTAAGTGGTTTGTGTATATGACCAAGAAAAGGGAGTTAACATATATAAATATATCTTTGTAAGTGTTAACACCAACGGTTTTTTATGTTGACGATCATTCCAATAAAGTTTGGCAAGTTGTATGGAAGGTTCCACCTCATGATACTTTTGATGTTCTACAAGAAAATAATAATGATCTAAAGGATTTAGATAATTCTTCACTGAAACAGAAAAGAATTCATGAAGGTTTGGATATTTATAAACTCTTTATTTAATTTGTCATCTCAGTGTGATAAAAAGTTTCATAATGGATTCCATTTGATTTACTAGTTCAGAAAAGGTTTCTAACACTCTATTTCCTCTTAAGTGATTACATGTTCTTATATGATGAATCTAACTTGTTAAATTTTTTTTATCTCTAAGATTTTCTGTCATATATTCATATATCATGAACTGACATGATAGACATTTATTACTTAGTTTTTTTTCAATTGTACTAGATCGACATGAATACATCAAATCTCAGACGTCTAAAATGGAATAAACTTCCAAGACTGTGAAGCCTGTGTACATTTCGCTTGGTATCTTAGCAAGAAGACGAGGGCAATGCTTTAGAGCATTGGAATCTGTAAGAGTAAATGTTGAACAGAGAGGTTCGATTGGCAAAAGTAAAACGTTTAGTGTATTATCTTGTGATCAGAATAAGCAAACTCATAGTGTTAGTTTTGCGCCTCCTGGTTTTGAACCAATATAGGAAGATGATGCTCACCTTCCTTGTGAGGAAGAAGTGATGCAAAACACGTAGAGACCTTAAATAAGTATCTTATTGTCTCAAGCTATAATATTGGTTGTTGTTGTACAAAAACTCTTTTATATATGACTTAAATCGAAATTTTCAAGGGCAAATGAACCTGAAAAGGTAAATAGGTGTAAAAAAGTTGCAGGACTCAAAGTTGAAGAAAAGTTGAGCGTTAGTATTTACCAAAATTGGGTTGTTGGAACAAATCATGCCTCCTGCCTCATTTACGAGATACTTAGCTATATTTGTTCGTGACCAAAATATGTGTTTATTGCATGTACACTTATGGGCGGAAATTGATGAATATAAACTGCAACACATGTGGGAAGCTGTAACTGTAAGGATTTAAAGCATTACTTTATTAATTTTTCTTCTCCATTTCTTCTTTCACAAATGAAAAGAAAATACATGTGAGCTTACATCACTGCATTGAATAGCTGGTTAATTAGAAAAACAAAATTGAGTTTTGGAAGTACTTTCCAAATGATCTTTTTGGGTAATTTGGTGTTAGATGAGATCCTAGATTGTTTGAAAACAATTAGTTTTGTGTCTATATAATACAAGGTGAACCTCCACATTTCTCTCATTTTCAGTGTCTCTAAGATCCTTGTTGTTATAAATATGTTTTACTTACCAACCTAACATGATTTGGTGATAACCAGTAGGACAGAGCCTTGGCCGTTAAATTGAGATAGAAAGTTTATTACCAAATTATGTCCTTTATAACAAGAATACTACATGGCTGCAGTGAACTCCTCAGCTTGCTTGAACATAATATAATATCATCAGGGTTGGTACATCATTATCTATAGTTCTATACATCAATCTCTACAAATAAACCTCAGCCACCTTAGATCTTGATTAACAATACATGTTTAACAACTACAATGTTACTCCAATATGGTAAAATCAGGCAGAGTTAGATTTTTAATGTGTCATAAGCATCCAGTATGCCATGAACAAATTATCATATAAATTAGCCATTATATCCATACTTCTTCTTTCTTTCTGAGTTTGAAGTTTCTCTTTAACATGCCTCAGTGCATCTAGAACTTCTCTGAAATTGGTGTCAATAACAATAGGATCACCATTTTCCATTGGCTTTGGCAATCTACAGGAACTAATGCCAAAGAGTTATTAACATTCTCCTCTTGCTAATGCGTTTTATCTTCTCCATTTTTCCCTTGATTTTTGAGTGATGATTTTGAGCTAGAACAATAATGGAATAAAAGTTAGACCAACGTTGGTGATATTACATAGTAATAATATTTAATAAGGAACTGAACACATTTACATTGTAATAGCATTTTGACAAACCAATATAGGGAAGCAATATGCGCAGCACATTGTGGTCTAAATCTGCCATGGCTTATCTTATGACTTTGTTGTGGATGATTGTGTATTCACAATAGAACCAATCTGCCACTTTCATATCCAAAGTCACAGACTTAAGAATTTGCCCTCTATATCAATTAGAACTTATATAATAACCTTTATATGCTACTTATCATCTCTTTTGATACAACCAAGTGGTTAAATTTTTATTTTCTAATTTGCTGGATAAGTTCTATGTTCACTGATACTTGTGAATATTAGTGGACAAATTTAACAGTGATGACATAAATGATGAACGAGATTATGTCTTGATACATATGAGAAAGTTAGGGATCAATTGGAGAGGATCGATGCACCAAAATATTAAGTCTAAGTCATTTTCTGATGCTCTAAAAGATTGTGAATGGCTTGTCAAGGAGCATTTTTTAAAGGAAAAAATTAAAGGTATGATTTCATAACTATTTATTAACATATTTTTAAATTAAGTGGTTGGACATATTTTTCGGTGTGTTATCAGTTTAAAAGTGCAAGAAACTCGGCCAATTGGTCTATCTTGAGTATGCCTCATCGTATGGGTAGTAAGCAAATTAGAGAGATCATTTATGAATTGGTGAGTAAATCTTGAAATTCTATTAAGAAATCACATCCTTGTTAAAAAGATTTTTTTGACTTGTTTATTTTAATGTGAAGGGAGGTAAAGAAGGCAATCCACCAGATGTGGCAACTCTCTTTTATGAGACTCGTAAGAAGGCAACAAGTTTGTTGAACCTGAAATCAATGAAAAATATGTATGTTTAGTGATAAATTTCATTTTACATCATTTTCTTATTGTGTTGCAGTATTTTAATTAAATTATCTTTCATTTTTTAAACTAAAATCCAATAAGTGGTGCAATCTGAATCGTCTCTTACAAACATTGAGGTTGTAGAGAGGTGCTTTGGATCTCAACGCAAGAGTCATGCAGTTGGATTTAGTGGTGGAATAACCGCTAAGGAAATGAAAGGTGGTAAGTCCTTGAAAGCTGCATTATTAGAGAAGTTGAATGCTACTAAAAAGGAAAATGAATCACTAAAAGAACGTCTGGAAGGGCTAGAGAGTAGATATGATGTGTTGGCCAGTAAATGCGCACAACTTGCAAATGCAATATTTGATCACCCTTCATCAACATCTTCAATAGATTGAGTCATTTAACAAGGTAGTAGGTTGAAATTATATTGTAGTCTATAATTAAATTATGGAAATGCTCATGTGGAGCATTTTTCTTTATGTTATTAAGTTTTATGAATAAATAAAAAAATAGTCATTGAAGCAAGTTACAAACTTTATTATCCTATTATTGGTAGGTATAGAAATGCTAGAGGAGATTCTCTTGGTGTAACAACCCGACTGGTCATTTTAAGCGATTGCGTCCGGCTCGACAACTTGAAGAATTTACCTAAGTTCGACCATGGTTTGACTTTAAGTCTATCGGGTCCAAATTTTGGTTGCGTAACATGGAATAGGTCTGTTTCATCATTTGAAACTTTCCTGCAAAATTTGGTATCATTTGGAGTTGATTTGATATGGTTTGGACGCTCGTTTGCGATTCTAGAAGTTCTTGAAGTTCATTATGATTTTCACGTGTTTTGGCATCTGATTCGTGATTCTGGAGGTTATTTTGGTGTTCTGATTGCGCGATCCAGTTTTTGTTATGTTACAGGACTTTTTGTTATGTTCGGACGAGGTCTCGAGTGGCTTGGGTGAGTTTTAGATACTTTTAGGTTATGTTGCGCTTGTTTTTTATGCTTCGTCGTCATTTCTTCGAGCATAAATGGTACTACATTGAGAAAATCAGCTTCAATTTCAGTTTTGTTTAACCATTAGATCCGTATTGTAATTACGGATTCATAGCAAAAAGAATCATCGAATTTGGACATCGTATGAGGGAGTTATGCTCATTTCCGTGTCGAGGAGACTGTTGGTTTCTGATGCAGTCACAATTGCGAACATCTCTATCACAATTGCGAACATTTTGTCGCATATGCGACCTTTTCCAGCCCTCTTATTGTTAGAAATTTTGAAGGCTTCTTCGCTTTTGTGAGGGTTCACAATTGCGAACCCTGGATCGCAAATGCGACATCTGCAGCTTATTTTGAGTTGTGTAATTTAGGTTCTTGCTTCATTTTATGTTATTTTGAACCAAAGGTCCGAGAATGGGGGATTTTGAGAGAGGATTTTCTTATAAAATAATTGGGTAAATGCCTCTAACCATGTTTCAATTATATTTTGAGATTATATTTCATGAGAATCTAAAGGAAAATTTGGGGAAAGTTGTAAAAACTTTGAAAATGGAAAATGTTGATTTGAAGGACGAATTGGTATCGGAATTTAATAATTTTTATATGGTTGAAATCGTATCAGAATGTGTGTTCCGGTTTTGTAATTTTATCGGGTTCCGAGGTGCGATCCGGGGGTTGACTTTTGTTGACTTTTTGCAAATTGTATAAAGATCATAGCTTTGTTAATTTAAGTTGTTTTCTCTTGTATTGTTTGATGTACTTAAGTCATCTTTGGCTAAATTGAGCCGAGTTCTTGCACTTATCTGCTACATATCTTAATTGTTATGATTTCATACTTAGTTACCACGTACTTTATCTGCCCTGCAATTTTTGTATAGTTGTTGTGTTCCTCCGGGTTCTATGTGGTTTCTTCCTCTTTGTGTACTGATAGCTTGATTTTAGAAATTCTTGTAAATGAAGTCGTTGAATTATTGTTGTTGATTTAAATTATTCTAAGGGGGATCGGGTTGCACACTGCAACAGGTGAAATAAGGGAGGTGGTAAGATAGGAAAGGATATTTATATTGTGATATTGTTATTATATGGTAGGATCGGGTTGCACGCCGCAACAAGTGAAATAAGGGTGGACTATTATGTGGAAATAAGGGTAAATTAGGATATTGATATTATTTGGTGGGATCGGATTGCGCGCCGTAACATATTTTGTGTATTGTCATGATATTGATATTATACAGTGGGATCGGGTTGCCCGTTACAACATATGTAATAAGAGTGAATTAATATGGTAGAATAAATTATATGGTGAGTTCGGGTTGCGCGCCGCAACATATTTTGTGTTTGTATTCCATGTTTGTTGTATTTTTTCGGTTCTTTCGTACGAAATACTGGTAATTTGTATTCCCGGTTCTTTATTGTTTTCCGAGGAACAGTGTGGTTGACTTACCGCCTTGCCATCATTTCCTGAATTCTTTTTCCTAATACTGTTATTTTGGTAAATTGATTTTCTAGGTGAATTTACTACGTTGAGTCAATGACTTTTTTGCTGCTCGGTTGTTAGTAATATAGTGTCACGACCCCAAATCTAGACCAGTCGTCATGGCTCCTATCGTGGAACTAGGCCAGCCAAAACTACGCTCAAATCATAATAAGCTTCCATTTAACTCTTCACTATACTGATAACCCATAAAGGTTTCCTTTAAACATTTATAAAAACAGTTAAAGCTATATTGAGCATTAAATACAACCCCCGAGAACCTGGAGTCACTGGTCATGAGCATCTACCTAAAATATACAACTCAACGAAAAATATATTCTATGATAGTAAGCAGGAGAGGGAGCAGGACTGCGGACGCATGCAGCTACCTCGCAAACCTCTGAGAATCTCTAGAACAGATAGACAACTCACCCTGCCCTAACACCTGGATCTGCACACAAGGTGCGGGGAGTAATATGAGTACACCAACTCAGTAGTAATAAAAATAAATCAGGTCTGAGCAACAAGAAACACATAAAAGCAATGTCATCAATTCACAATATGCACAACCTTACTTTCCAATAGTATAAACATAGATATATGAAATCATCATGCCTTAAAACAAACTTCAGAAAAATCCTTTGGAAAATGTATATTTTCAAAAACTTCAAACCGAAAGGTTAGTATGAAAATGAAATGAATCATAAAGAGGCCCCTCGGGCAAAACATATTTCATAAGTTCAGAGTGAATGTTGTAAAATCATAAGTAGCACCTCGGGCAAAAACATGTATCATAATCAGCCCCTCGGGCATGCCTCACAGTCACTCATAATCAGCCCCTCGGCATACCTCACCATCACACATAATCAGCCACTCGGGCATACCTCACAGTCACTCATGCCTCCAAATCACTCGTCACTCAGCACTCAGCACTCAGCACTCGCCACTCGCCACTCGCCACTCGACACTCGGTGCGCTCACTGGGTGTGTGTGCATACTCTGGAGGGTCTCCTTCAGCCCAAGCGCTAATATCAAGACACCTCGTGGCGTATCATATACCCACAAAGCAGGCCCTCCGCCTCACTAAGTCAAAACCTCTCAAAAGCCCCTCGGGTGAATCAGTAAAACGGGATACTCGACCCAAAACATCATTTTAAATCTCAAAGTAGTGTAAATCAGGTTGAGTTTCGAAAAAATTAAGCGCAGTGTGACTGAGTGAAATCATCAATAATCAGTGAGGAAAACAGCAGTAAAAAGCCCCCAAGGGGTCTAAGCAGATCGGCACGAGGCCCCAAACACAGCTTATAGCCCAAATATTTCAACAATCATTAGAACATAATTTAACATAAGATTTTGAGTAAAATATGCAAGTCATTAGTTGCCGCGGAGAGGACCTAGTCCAATCCAAAAGTCAGTATGCGCCACATACTCATCGTCCGACATGTGCGCCATTCTAAAATCAGTGAGCAATATGTAGTCTGGGGTTCCATACCCTCAGGACAAGATTTATAACTATTACTTACCTCCACCGGGCCGCAACACTAGTCCGCTATTCTCTTGCCCCTAAAATTGGCTCCCGATTGCTCTGAATCTAGCCAAAACCAGTTTAACATCATCAATATATATGAAAGGATCACAACCCAATCGAAAACTATCAAATTATACAATAATCTCGAAATTCAGCGAAACCAGAGCCCCGAGCCCACGTCTCAAAATTCGATAATTTTTACATCAGTAGAAACCTCGTCCTCCCACGATTCTACTCATACCAAAATCATCACAATCGGATCACAATTGCCTACCCAAAACCTCAAATGAAGAATCCAATTCTCCACCCCTTCTTCCCAACCTTTTCCTACTTAAATCCTCAAATTCACAAGGCTAATCCGAACAAAATAGCATAGAAATGATGTTAATAACCCGAGAAATTACCTTCACTGAAGAACCACGAATTCCCTTCTTCAAATGTCCTTCAAAGAGCTCCTCCCGCATACAAAAATGGTAAAATGAGAGAATTTTCACGGAGGCCATTTTTATACTGTTTCTGCCAGCAATTCCGCACCTGCGGACCCGCACTTGCGACCAATCCTCCGCACCTGCGGCTTCGCAGGTGCGGCCATAACATCGCACCTGTGACATCTCACCTGCAGCTACCCATCCGCAGGTGCGGCCAACACCAGAAACTCACACCAGCAGCTATTTTCTGCAAATTTTCCAAGTTCAAATCCCCGCCAACCATCCGAAATCAATTTCGAGGCCCTCGAGGCCCCAACCAAAAATACCAACACACCCCATAGCATTATTCCAACTTAGTTGAGCCTTCGAAACTCCAAAAAACATGAAAATACCAAAATTACATCAAATTCAAGCCTATTAACTTTGAAACTTTAAAATTTCGCCAACTACGCTGAAACCAACCAAAACACCTCCGATTGGCCTGAAATTTTGCAGACATATCCAAAATGACATTACAAATTCCAACTACCGGAATTTCATTCTGACCCCGATAGCCTATTTTCCACTGCCGACCGGAAATCGCCAAAAACTAACTTTCGCCAATTCAAGCCTAATTCTATACCGGACATCAAGACTTCATTCCGAACACACTCCTAAGTCCCAAATCAGCTAACGAAGCTATCCGAGTTATAAAATCCGCATTCTGAGGTCGTTCACCAATAGGTTGACTCTCAGTTGACTTTCTCAACTATTAGGCTACCTTGAGAGACCAAATGCCTCAGTTCTCATCATGACCACTCTGAACCCGAACCAACCAACCCAACACACATAAATGAAGCTGAACCATATAAAATGAAGCAGAAACGGAAGAAACGTGGCTAAACTCTCGGAACGATCGTCCGGGTCGTTACATCCTCCCCCACTTAAACATATGTTCGTCCTCAAACGTTTCAAGAGTTGTTCTCCAACACTATCAAACTGTACGTAACTTACCATGCACATACCTGGGGGTGATCCCACATTACCCTATCCCATATAGGCCAATAGCACAATACCGTTGAAATTTTTAAATCCAAATCCTGGCCCATAAACCTTTGAACCAAATTCCCACTTCTGAAATAATAAACAAGATCAAAATTTCCATAACTATAGACTGAAGAAGTCTGAACATGATGAATCAAGCCATATACGCACCCAAGATGAAATCACATAATACACCGTGTGACTCAAACACTCATAGTAATAACTCTTTACCACAATAACTGCTCAGAGCAACCCCATACCGGTACATAACCCCTTATAAAGAAATGTTTCGCTCTAACGCTTCCATATACTGCCGATGATGAAAGAAGCACGTAGAACTAACAACCATTCGTCCGATCAATCAGACATGAAGTTTCCCCTTCCCAAACAGGAATTATAGCAATTTCTAAGCCAACTCCCGATATTTATCCTTCCAACTATGCTGTAGAAAATTCTGAAAACATTCATTCTAGGTCCAATGACCTCTTCTCATCATCACAACCACCCTGAAGACATGACACATCGATACAATTCGAAGCCAAAACCTGTGCAACTCGTGCACTTAACAGCTACATCCTAATGCAACCAAATTATATAAAAGATCCACACGAGAGGACTATCATGTCCTTAACAATTATCGTCACCATCTCATATTAACAGTCTGGCACACACCGTAAAAATCAAAACACATGAATTCGATACCAAAGGTCATAACACTACATAACTCTGCTACACTGCGCGATCTCATCCCACGCCGGACCACTTGAAATACATTAAGACACCTTGCCCAAAATCAAAAACCATTCGAAATTCGACATCAAGTACTCAGAGTGCATTGCAATAACCACGGGGGAAACCGAACGATACCATGCCACCCGAAACAGAAGGTATATAACCAACACATCTCAATCCCGCAACACTCAATTACTTACCTTACTCAAATCTAGATATAAAGCCCAATTAGAACTGCACCATATGTGCATATAACCAATAATCACCACTCCTCGCAACACCGAAGTGTAACTCATAGATCACTCTAGAACATGAATAAACACAATCACAATCGAATGGTACATTCCTCAATAGTAGAAATTCGGAGCCAAAAATTCTGACCCGGTGCAGAACACACACCCATATTAGCCTACCAGTAACCCAAAATTAACTCTGATCACCCACAACAGATAGATAACTTACCGATAAGTTCATATTGACGGAATCATGATACATACTAACATCCGACTAGCTTAGCTCGCATCTTCATAGTTCACTACCACAAAATATCTTGTTTATGATAACTCTCAGTCTCGAAGTCCATGAAACGTACGGATTACCATATCTGATCACAAATCCACCGCTCGAATACATAACACATCCCAAATACTCACTCATTCCACGAGGGATACCTCTATAATTCTTTCATTTACCAAGCAACCTTGAATATCAACAGTCAATCCCAATAAGGTGACGTGATACCAATGAAGTACCCTTAACTCAAACACATTGCTCTTTGTGAAATATATACCTTCATCAAGTCTCACCAATTAGTGATATCATGTACTTACTCATCTGAAACTGCCCATGCTACTTAAGAATTTATGAGCTTCCTTCAAGAATCGAACCGTGACCTCACAAATGCAAATCTCGACTTTACCCAACATACCGCACATGCTATGCCAATCTAGGATAACTATGGGAACTCCATGGTCCCTTCTGAGCCACAAGCAACTACGTACCCAACTAGCCAAGAACTCCCATTGGATCCCATTTAGAAACAAATTCACTACATAAGAAAATATACATCACCCTTAGCCATAGTAGAAACCATCCGGAACTATCTGAAATCCCATTTGCGCAACACCAAACCTTCACGACTGAATTCTTCTAACTCAACCAAACTACGCAGGCCACAAAAAATCCAAGAGCATTGCTAAGAAACAAAAACTCGTCACCGCATGAACACACAAGAACTAATCGTATCCCTTACCATGCCGATCCGACCTACTACCAAGTTGCCCTATTTACCCAAGTTTCTTATGACTTACCTTCAAATCGATACTTCTTCATGTCGTAATACCACAAATTTGCATCCCAGACTCACCACACGCGACCCAAGCACAAAACCATACCGTCTAAGGCTCATAAGTGACTTAATAATCCCTCAATTATCCCCAAATGCACCATATTAGAAAAACTTACCCTGAAGAGACTTTCTGCGAATCTAAAGCCATTACCTTCACCTTCTTGATACCGATATGTAGAATCCCTGATGATGTAGAATACCACAAGTCTTGAAATCCTGTAACGTAAATCTCAATGACACTGACCAATTAGACATAATCGACTTGACCCGTCTGCACACTAACATACTAGGAAAGTAATCCACTCACTTGAAGCCACAAGAAAATTCATACACTGCACACACTACACCTTTTACAACTTCCACTAACTCATTCAATAGAACCCAATTACCCAACAAAGTACAGTACAACCTATATCGAAGAAATTTCCATTACTCGTGACATTCCCAGACCCCACACCTGCAGGTCATAACTGATTTACCAATATACCTCGAACGGAAGCCAATACCACACATATTCATGTAATCAATTTATCAATAACGAACTCCCCAACTTGGCTCAAAGCCAAAATCAAGATAAACAAGACTATGCCCACACATTACCACTGCCACCATGTTGTGGTGAGATTCAACTAAATTCTCTATAAGCTTATATGACCCAAACCATCTAACACTCAAATTAATTGCCAATCTCGCATCCACCATTGTGATGGATGCCAACTCCCACAAGCGATCTAAACTCAAATTACAATATATACTGTCTTACTGGTAGAACATGACTTATTACAAAACTACATAGGGACCACGCTCCCTAGGACAATCCCGTAGGAGATACCCTGCCCGCTTAGCCTCAACTGCTATCTCTCCATGCATTTCTGAAGATCAGAACTATCAGGCAACCAGTACACCTTCATGCATATGAACACAACCAATGCCTACCCTCGATGCACCAAAGTACGCGGTAAAAACCTGAAGCTGATGGTAGAACTAACACTGGAGCTCTGGTCACAGAAATCTCGAGCTTCTGGAAGCTCTACCCACACATGCCTGACCACATGGATACCCTCACTGGACACCACGTGTCCCAAGAATGCTACTGAACAGATCCAAAAATCACACTCGGAGAATTGGCATAGAGCCTTTCCTCCCTGAGTCCTTATAATTCCATCCTCAGATACTGAGTATGCTACTCCTGGCTACGCGAATATGCCAGGACGCCATCAATGAATACAATAACAAGAAGTGCTAATACGGCTGGAATACATCGTAAATCAAATACATGAACGTTACTGGGGAAAATGATAAGCTCAAAAGACATCACCAGGAACTCATAACCCAACAGAGAAATCCGCTTCACTCAACAACTACACAACATGAGAGGTCTTCCAACATACTCACAACTCAAGGCCATATATTAAATCGAGACAGAAATCAAACACTCAATAAACCTTGCCATATTTCCAGCCAACCCTTTTGTCACAAAATCACAGTCTGAACACATCTAACCATCAAATCACACCCACCACATAGGCTTCTATTCACCAATTCTCATGAATAAGAACATAAACGGACATACAAGTCCCCAATCACATGTGCCATACAACAAAAATCTTAGTAATCAAGCCACAGAATGAATCCGGCCTCAAGTCCTCCAGACTGGCCACCAATATGCCAAAATCACATCTCATCCATGGAAGCCACAAGCCCTCGATGCACAGCTGATACTAGGCGCTCTCGTGCGCGCTCGAATACATGTAAGGAATTCAAGAGTTACGCTCTTGGCCGAATACAATGGATTCACACGACAAGAATTTTTTTTTTAAAAATGTGAGGTTTTCCTAAGGGTTCAGCAACCTCTCGAAGATAAGTAAAGACGTCTCTGTACCGATCCGCAAGACTCTACTAACCTAGCGCTCTTATACCAAACTGTAACGACCTAAATCTAGGCCAGACGTGATGGCGCCTATCGTGGAACTAGGCAAGCCAAATCTAAACTCAAATCATAATAAACTTCTATTTACATCTTCACTATACTGATAACCCATAAAGGTTTCCTTTAAACATTTATAAAACAGTTGAAGGTATACTGGCATTAAATACAACCCTAGAGAACCCGGAGTCACCGGTCATGAGCATCTACATAAAGTATACAACTCAACAAAAAATAAATTCTCTGATAGTAAGCAGGAGAGGGAGGAGTATTGCGGACGCATGCAGCTACCTCGCAAACCTCCGAGAATATCTGGAATAGATAGACAGCTCACCTTGCCCGAACACCTGGATCTGCACACAAGGTGTATGGAGTAATATGAGTACACCAACCCAGTAGTAATGAAAATAAATCAAGTCTGAGAAACAAGAAAAACATAAAATCAATTTCATCAATTCACAATATGCACAACCTTACTTTCTAACAGTATAAACATAGATATGTGAAATCATCATGCCTTAAAATCAACTTCAGAAAAATCCTTAGGAAAATGTATATTTTCAGTAACTTCAAACCAAAGGTTAGTATGAAAATGAAATGAATCATAAAGAGGCCCCTCGGACAAAACATATTTCATAATCATAAGTGGCCCCTCGGGAAAAAACATGTATCATAATCAGGCCCTCGGGCATGCCTCACAGTCACTCATAATCATTCCCTCGGGCATACCTCACCATCACTCATAATCAACCCCTCGGGCATACCTCACAATCACTCATGCCTCCCAATCACTCATCACTGGCACTCGGTAATCGGCACTCGGTGCGCTCACAGGTGATGCATGCAGACTCCGGAGGGGCTCCTTCAACCCAAGCGCTAATATCAAGCCACCTCGTGGCGTATCATACCCTCACAAATTAGTCCCTCTGCCTCACTCAGTCAGAACCTCTCAATAGCCCCTCGGGAGAATCAGTAAAACGGGGTACTCGACCCAAAACATCATTTTAAATCTCAAAGTAGTGTAAATCAGGCTGAGTTTCCTAAACCGGAAGAAAAATGTAACAGAGTGAAATCATCAATAATCAATGAGGAAACAAAGAGTAAAAATCCCCCAAGGGGTCTAAAAAGATCGGCACGAGGCCCCAAACACGGCTTATAGCCCAAATATTTAAACAATCTTTAGAACATAGTTTAACATAAGGTTTTGAGTAAAATGTGCAACTCATTAGTTGCAGCTGAGAGGACCTAGTCCAATCCAAAAATCAGTATGCACCATATACTCATCATCCGACATGTGCGCCATTGTAAAATCAATGAGAAATATGTAGTATGGGGTTCGATACCCTCATGACAAGATTTATAACCATTACTTACCTCCACCGGGCCACAACACTAGTCCGCTATGCTCTTGCCCCTCAAATTGGCTCCTGATTGCTCCGAATCTAGCCAAAACCAGTTTAGCATCATCAATATATATCAAGGGGTCACAACCAAATCGAATACTATCAAATTATACAGGAATCTCAAAATTCGGCCAAACCCGAGCCCCAGGCCCACGTCTCGGAATTCGATAATTTTTACATCACCAGAAACCTCGTCCTCCCACGATTCTACTCATACCAAAATCATCACAATAGGATCACAAAAGTCTACCCAAAACCTCAAAAGAAAAGTCCAATTCTCCACCCCTTCTTCCCAACCCTTTCCTACTTAAATCCTCAAATTCACAAGTCTAATCCGAACAAAATAGCATAGAAACGATGTTAATAACCCGAGAACTTACCTTCACTGAAGAACCACGAATTCCCTTCTTCAAATTGCCTTCAAAGAACTCCGCCCGCATGCAAAAATGGTGAAATGAGAGAATTTTCACGGAGGCCCTTTTTATACTATTTTTGCTAGCATTTTCAAAGTTACGACCAATCCTCCGCACATGCGGCTTCGCAGGTGCGGCCATAACTTCGCACGAAATTCCCCTACCTAGCCTCTTTCGCAACTGCGCATAGCCCATCGCGCCTGCAGCGTCGCACCTGCGGCTACCCATCCGCAAGTGCGGCCAATACCAGAAACTCACACCATCAACTATTTTCTGCAAATTTTCCAAGTTCAAAACCCCGCCAACCATCCGAAATCAATCACGAGCCCCTCGGGGCCCCAACCAAACATAACAACACATCCCATAGAATTATTCCAACTTATTCGAGCCCTCGAAACACCAAAAACAATACGAAAACACCAAAATTACGTCAAATTCAAGCCTATGAACTTTGAAACTTCCAAATTTTGCAAACTACGCCGAAACCAACCAAAACACCTCTGATTGAATTGAAATTTTGCAGACATATCCAAAATGACATTATGAACCTGCTCCAACTTTCGGAATTTCATTCCGACCTCGATAGACTATTTTCCACTGCCGACCGGAAATCGCCAAAAACTAACATTCGCCAATTCAAGCCTAATTGTAAACCGGACATCAAAACTTCATTCTGAACACACTCCTAAGTCCTAAATTAGCTAACAAAGTTATTCGAGCCATATAATTCACATTCCGAGGTCGTTCACCAATAGGTCAACTCTCAATTGGCTTTCACAACTATTAGGCTACCTTGAGAGACCAAATGCCTCAATTCTCATCATTACCACTCTGAACCCAAACCAACCAACCCAACACACATAAATGAAGCTGAACCACATAAAATGAAGCAGAAACGGGAGAAACGGGGCTAAACTCTCGGAACGATCGGCCAGGTCGTTACATATAGTGACTTCAGATAACTAAAAGATTAATGTCATGATCCCTTCTGTGACTTTTAAGTTAAAACCCATCGTTTATTTTGATACTTACCATTTTCTACTAGTTGTCATATTTTACTTCAACTGATTTCTCAACTTAATCTCCTTGGCATGCCTGAGGTTTTTATTTTACTTAAAAAGAAATTATTATTTTATTGTAATTCAATAAATCCTATATTAAATTCAGTAGCTTATCTGATGTTGTATTTATTTGACAAAGGCTATTTTCATTACCCAAATGATTTCCAAAATAAACTCATTTTTCTCATTGATTTCCTACTTGGTTCAGAAGTTGTAGTCTTACTTTTGTCATGTATGTATAAAGTCTCTTGAACGTCCTAATTAGCATTTGTCACGGATATTATGTAGTGAGTGGCATGTGAAATTTGTCGTGCAAGGTGAGATGGAAATATGTGGGCACAAGTTGTCGTGTGTGTAAAAGGTTGAAAGATGGGATCTATGGTATGAGATTTTGAGAATTGGGATTATTGGAGTCGTGTATTAGAATCAATTTGATTGGTTGAGTTGACATTGTTTTCCCTACTTTAGCACATTTACCCTTGTCTGTATTCCAACTATGTCGTTTTCTAGTTACTTGGTTATTTCTTGTTGTTAGTCCCTAAAACTAGGTGCCATCATGATACCCAATGGAGGGGAAATTGGGTCGTGACACTTGGCAGATGTTCAATTCACTATATGTGAAAGTGTCACGACCCAAATTCCCAACCCTCGGGATCATGATGGCGCCTAACACCACACTTTCTGTTGCACCCAATGTTTTCGTACATGAAAATACACCTTAAGTAAATTGAGATAAACTCAAAAATAAGATGCTACATTCCATATTTTCATATGCTAAAGTTTCGTCGTAAGGTAATCGACATAAGTTCGGGAATAAGATTATTGTGTGATTATAAGTATTATCATATTTCAAACAAGTGATGAGTAAAATTGCAAAGGTGAGAGGGTAAGAAAATCGAAGAAAATGAATTTCGTCGAAATTGACATTCTGGGATAAAATACGGTCCGAGCCAAAATATCTGGTATTTATAGACTAGTACCATACAAGGTACCACATAATTCTTAGTGGGATGTGCATAAGGTCTGTGAAAAGTGAGTTGTATTTTAAGTAAGTGAAAATAATTCTTAATTATATGGATAATTAGGTAACTAATAATTTTTAGGGGGAGATTAGTTAAAATTCTTGGATAAATTAAGAGCCTCACGTGGCAGACCACCCTTCAAACAAAGTGACTCATAAGCCAAATTGAAAGGTGGAAACAAATCTGTACACATGTTTCCATGCACCGAAAGATAAGAATTCATAAATTCTTGGCTGGCCACTAATTTGATTAGTGACTTTGTGATAGGTAAAGTGGGAATCAGTTTTGTAATTCAGAAACTCTTGTTTAGTACATGTTTACCATTGATGATACTCCATTCCTATTGTTACGATTTTCTGATGTGCCTAGCTCTTTAGCTTGCTAATACAAGAACGTGGAAATGGTTAGAAGGATTAGATATCTCTTTCGTGGATTAAAATAACACGCGATGGAGAATTTAATTTTATAGCATCTTAAGTTGACGTGAGATTTTGTGATTCTAAGAGAATACGGTGCAATATTTCTCAAGAATATCATACGGATTTTTTGTACTCCGGGTATGTTAAGGCTAACCTGTCACCACCTAAATTTCCCTCCGTTCGGTATCGTGATGGCACCTATTCTTAGGGACTAGGTAAGCCTAACCTTTTCTCTGAACAACAACAATAATAAGGAATTTTAAAACATTACAAATAGAATTCTTGACAGAGTTTTATAAGCTCTACGAAATCTTTCTATCAAATCTAAGTACAACTGTCTAGGAATAAGTAAGTACAGTTGAATAGAAATAAAACAGGAAGGTGACTCCGAAGCATGCGAACGCAACAGCAGGTTACCTTGCGTCTCCTCAGCAACGACCTGCGCAGCTACCAACAATCATAACTTGAAGATGCACACCAAAATGTGCAGAAGTGTAGTATGAGCACACCACATAGGTTCCCAGTAAGTATCAAGACTAACCTCGGTAAAGTAGTGCTGAGGACTTGTCAAGACACCACCGGTCTAATAAGTAAAAGGCAAGATGTATAAATGACCGAACCAAAGTATCTATCTAAATATTTCTCAATGTAATTAACAATACGTTCGAATAATACGGAAGAAAATTCAATAATCACGATCAACAGACAACATAATTAAAATACACAAAGAGAATGGAAAGGATGCAATCCAAATGGCGGGAACTACAAACCCAACAAAAACACAAGCAACTCAGCACTACATCAATTTATTCACGTCAGGCCTTATCTAATGACTCAATAAAACGTGTCGAACATTCGAGCGAAAACCTTTAAATGCGAGTTCATTTTGAAAACTTTAAAGATATAATCATTTCGGAATAGAGAAATTTCTTCTTTGAAACATACTTTCTCTGAATGTATATTACTCTTTATAATATAGTCTCTTCAAATACGGGTTGTTCAAATACACTTCCCCAAATACTGCTCTTTCAAGTATAATCAAAATACATGATGTTCAAAATATATGTTCCCAAGTACTACTCTTTCAAATATCATCAAAACACGTGATGTTCAAAATATATTTTCCCAAGTACTGCTCTTTCAAATATCATCAAAACACGTGATGTTCAAAATATATTTTCCCAAGTACTGATCTTTGAAATATCATCAAAACACGTGATGCTCAAAATATATTTTCCCAAGTACTGCTCATTCAAATATCATCAAAACACCTGATGTTCAAAATATATTTTCCCAAGTACTGCTCTTTCAAATATCATCAGAACACGTGATGTTCAAAATATATTTTCCCAAGTACTGCTCTTTCAAATATCATCAGAACACGTGATGTTCAAAATATATTTTCTCAAGTACTTCTCTTTCAAATATCATCATTCTGCAAGACAAATGTTTTCAAATATACTTTCGAAAAGAAGTATTTTAGACATAACTTTTCTTGGAGATAATTGCTTTTCATCTATACTTTCCAATATATATATATATATATATTTATATCTTTCGATTCAAATCTCCTCAATCATAAAACTACCGGAACTTAGTCTGCCACTCAGAATTTGTCATGCAATGTAGTACAGGGGGAAAGCTCCCGGATCTCTGTCCGTAGTCCCAATTTAAATATGTGATGCAGTACATGGGGAAAGCACCTAGATCTCTATCCGTAGTCCCAATTTAAATATGTGATGCAGTACAGGGGGAAATCTACCGGATCTATGTCCGTAGTCCCAATTTAAATATGCAGTCCAGCCACTGAGAAAAACAACAAGAATGCGACAGAACAAATATATATTGCCACAACAGGCGCGAAAGCAGACAAGGCCGAATACAAGGTGCGATGAGCAAATCAATACAAAGACTTAAATCACAAAAGTGGTAACAACTCGTGAATAAGAAGTAGCCAATGAAGAGGAATTGCAAACACAAAGAGGGAAAATCATAACGAGGGGAAGACAAGAAAAATATAACATCGATTCTATACATTAAGGTTCGCAACCAAGAAACTAAATCATCCCGGCAAGGGAATCAGCTATAACAAATCTCACTTAGACAATTAGCTTCACCGAATAAACCCAGTTTGAACAATGCTCAGTAAATAGGCAGCATATGAAGGAAAAGATAGCATAGCGGTTGGAAAAACAAAGTTTCATTTAATTCAATTAAGATCATATGAGAAACAAGGAATGATGGGCAAGTACTTCTAACTTGAACAGGAGGTGATGAGACTAGAAATCAGGAATTCAGATATAACAAGTTCAACTCATATACGGGGAACACAAGGACCCAAAAACACTCTATTTGCAAATAAGTTCGAGTACACAGTCGTCACCTCGCATACGCGGACTACAATCAACATAGAAGACTAAATCCTAAGGGGTAGTTCCCCCACACATGGTTAGGCAAGATACTTACCTTGACTGCGCTAATCAACTCAATATCATGCTCTTGCCACGAGTACAATACTTCGGGTGGCCCAAATCTAGACAATTCGATTGCATAGAATAAATATCATCACAAGGAAACAAAATAATTAATAAGTCAAAAGCCAAAACGCGAAATTAGGAAATACACCGAAAACATTCCCCGGGCCCACGTATCGGAACCGAGTAAAAATTATATTTTCCGGACACCCATTCACTCACGAGTCTAAACATATGAAAATCTCTGAAATCAGAGGTCAAGAACTCAACCAAAACTCAATAATTTTGTCTATGAAGTTCATCCCATTTTCTACCCAAAATTTTCGAAATTAAAGGTTGGGTTTAAGATTGGAATCATGGAAATTGGTCTATAATGGATAGAAATCACTTACCCAGGTTACCCAAGTGCAAAACCCTCCAAACATCGCCTCTCCCGAGCTCCCCCAATTCGAAAATGGTGAAAATAACAAACCCTCGGATCAGATATAATTGCCCAGCAATTCCGCACTTGCGCCTCTAGGACCGCACCTGCTAAAATACCATCGCAGCTGCGAAAACCCACTAAAAAGCCTGGGGTCGCACCTGCGGTCATATGGCTGCACCCGTGGCTCCGCGTCTACGGAAAACAAGCTGCACCTGCGAGGATTGGGGGATTGGGATAAGTCCGCACCTGTGAGCTCTTAGTCGCACCTGCGAAAGGTCCATCGCAGATGTTGGACACCAGAACCAGCAATGGTACAGCTATCTCTCAAGTGCTATTAACACCCGATGAGCATCCTAAACGTTTCTGAGGCCCCCGGGACCCCGTCCAACCACACACACAAGTCATATAACCTAACACGGACTCGCTCGAGGTTTTAAACCACATAAAACAACACTAACAAGATGAATTAAACTAAAAGTCCATGAAACTTCTTCAAACTTCTACAAACATTAATTTTGCATTTAATGTCCGAATCACGTCGATGTATGTCCGTTTCTTACCAAATTTCACAAATAACACATATAAATCATATCGAACATGTACCAGGCTTCGAAATCAGAATACGAGCCCGATATCACAGGTTTCACCTGAAATTTAATTTTCAAACACCTTTATATTTTTTAGAGAATAATTTTTTTTAATAATTCATTTCTCGGGCTTCGGACCTCGGAATTCGATTCCGGGCATACGCACAAGTCCCATATTTTTCTACGGACCCTCAGGGGTCGTCAAATCACGGGTTTGGGTCCGTATACCAAAAACGTTGACTGAAGTCAACTTTATTAAAATTTCCAATACAAAATTTTCATTTTATCAGTTTTTCACATAAAGGCTTCTCGACTACACGCCCGGGCTGCGCACGCAAATCGAGCTGAGATAGAAGGAGGTTTTCACTACCTCGGAACATAGAATTAGATAGAATATACGGGATGACACCTTTTGGATCATCACAATCTCCCCCTCTTAAACAAACGTTCGTCCTCGAACGTGCTAAGATTCACTTTGAACTCACCTAATCACTGATTGCGCATTTCCAACACACACCTGCGGGTGATCCCACGTCACCCTAACCTACATAAGCCTGATGACAACATCATAGCACTCACTTACTCATATCTCAATGGAGTATCAAATCACAATTCGAAAACAAAATACTCAGGAGAATCTCACAAAGCTTACTACGAAGGACGACATGGGCTCACTTCTAGTTTCACCAGTAGCAAGGATAAAATAAACAATGATAGACACGGCTACTACTCATAGAATCTCCCAACAGGAGCAAGCACAAAGATAGAGTGCAATACATGAAACTCATTCATAAATGAGACAACAAATAATGGGAACTCGTCTTGACCAACAGGACTATAGTGAAATACAATGGTACCCCACTTTAGCATATCAAGACATACCTCGATGATGATATCTGATATGACGACCTCTAGCCTACTATATGCAACACATCAACGGGTCGGGCATCCCCCTCTTAGGTGCCTTCTATCCACCTGAACACCTTGCTATAACTCTCCCACCTGTCCTGGAACAATCTCCCACCCTGTAGCTAACATCTCCACACTGAAAACACCCACCTGTCCTGGAAAAATCTCCCACCCTGTAGCTAACATCTCCACACTAAGTCTACCGATATGGCTGTGGAAGACATACGATATAGATCCTCTGAGATCGATGAGTATCAGCAATGCTCCCATGCGAAGCTGGTAATGCAACTGATCTGGTTGAACCAAGATTCTCTACTGTGCCTGAGTCACTAAATGAATCTACGGACTCGCCTCCTAACTGAAGCAACCAAGTGAGGTGTATATTTGGCCAACCCACTGAATATGACGGCGTACTCCAATGGTAACATAGCACCCTAACAGAACTACTCAAATTCCGTGCGCTGTACATCCTGACGGAACTGAGGTGCAACCTCCCTCAAAACATCTCCGAAAACTGAATCCATGCTAGTAAAGCTAACTCGGCCAGGCTACCCCAACCCATATGCCGCCACCACTAATCAATCCACTATTCTGGACCTGAGACGTGACAAAAGCAATCTCACTCGTCTCCACAATACCTGAAGTACGAAGAATATGGTGACACTCCTCTAGAAAACCCTGGATATTACCTGCCACCAATCCACTGAAAGATAGAAGGATGGTACTTCTAGTACCTCCAAATCCCAAGGTGCTCAACCTCCGATGTTGCTATCCTAACCACGGGCTGAACTAAATCCACATGTCGTGCTGTCATGAAAACTGGAACTTGACCAATATAATCTAGCTGCTCTAAAGTGTAGACGGTGGGAATCGGAACTCCTCCCCTAATCTGTGAAGCAACTGGTGCACTAGAATCAACCCGGCCTGAGCCGATGTACCAATTGTACTCAAAACTGTGCTTCGATCTTCTGAAGTCCGGGGTAGGAACAGGCACCCCAAGTAAATGTCCCCTAACTAGAACTACTAGAGAATCCTCAATAGCTGCTTTGGCAGACATCTTAGCTGCGACACGTGCTCCTCATTGGCCTCTGCCTCTGACCCTTGCGACATTTGCTTTGGGGTAACATTATCCAAAACCGCCGCTCGTGTCCTTACCATCGGTGAGAGGATAGGACGATAATTTCAAACTTCAACATCAATGAACTCCCACGATAGGAATGAAGGAAGTGAAATTGTCCTGGTAGTCCCATAGCCTCTCGAAGATAAGTACATACGTCTCAGTACCGATCCGCAAGACTCTACCAAACCCACTTATGACTCGAAGCACCTAGGAACCTATAGCTGTGATACCAACTTGTCACCACCCAAAGTTCCCTCTGTTCGGTATCGTGATGGCACCAATTCTTAAGGACTAGGTAAGCCTAACATTTCCACGGAACAAGAACAATAATAAAGGAATTTTAGAAATAAAATTCTTGACAGAGTTTACAATTTCCCAAAACCCGGTAAGAAAACGCCTGGGGTCGCATCTACGGTCAAATGGCCGCACCCGCGGCTCCGCACCTTCGGAAAACAAGCCGCACCTGCGAGGATTGGGGGGTTGGGATAAGTCCGCACCTGTGAGCTCCTCGTCGCACCTGCGAAAGGTCCATCGCAGGTGCTAGCCACCAAAACTAGCAATGTTTCAGCTATCTCCCAAGTGCTATTAACACCCGATGAGCATCCTAAATGTTTCCTAGGCCCCCGGGACCCCGTCCAACCACACACACAAGTCATATAACCTAACACGGACTCGCTCGAGGTTTTAAACCACATAAAACAACACTAACACGATGAATTAAACTAAAAGTCCATGAAAATTCTTCAAACTTCTACAAACATTAAGTTTTGCATTTAATATCCGAATCACGTCGATTTAAGTTCGTTTCTTACCAAATTTCACAGGTAACACATATAAATCATATTGAACTTGTGTCGAGCTTTTGAATCATAATACGGTCCCGATATCAAAGGTTTCACCTCAAATTTAATTTTCAAAAACCTTTACATTTTTTAGAAAATAATTTTCTTTAATAATTCATTTCTTGAGCTTGGGACTTCGAAATTTGATTTCGGGCATACGCGCAAGTCCCATATTTTTCTACGGACCCTCAGTGGCCGTCAAATCACGGGTCCGGGTCCGTTTACCAAAAACGTTGACTGAAGTCAACTTTATTAAAATTTCCATACAAAATTTTTATATTTATCAGTTTTTCACATAAAGGCTTCACGGTTACACGCCCGGGCTGCGCACACAAATCGAGGTGAGATAGAAGGAGGGTTTCACGACCTCGGAACATAGAATTAGATAGAATACACGGGATGACCCCTTTTGGGTTATCACAATCTCCCCCTCTTAAACAAACGTTCGTCCTCGAACGTGCTAAGATTCACTTTGAACTCACCCAATCACTGATTGCGCATTTCCAACACACACCTGCGGGTGATCCCACGTCACCGTAACCTACATAAGCCTGATGACACCGTCACAACTGCCATATAGCCTTCTCATCATCATCAATAAGCCTCATACCTCAATTCCTCACCTTCTACTCATTTCCAAAAGACCCGATTCTAAATCCATTTCCGGCATTAGCCTCAACCATCTACATCAACTCACGTCGACGCCCATAAGGCACGGCCAAACAACATAGCACATCACACATAGGCTCAATAAGCACTTTTGATCACCATAACTGCCCGAAATCAACTCAACATTGGTAGTTAGTTCCACATACGGAAGAACTCTCTGTTTCCACATCCCATAATACCGATAACGATGCAATAAACACGAAGACCTCATTAGTAGACACTCGAATCAGCGAGTCACAACTAACACCACCGGGCACACATCCCGCAAACTGAACTAAAGAAGCACATAACGAAATTGCTGAGTAGGAAAGATAGAAGCATATATAAAGGTATTGTCAAACCAGCCCATAGGAATAACTCTCTATCGATACAGACTTATCAAAATCAATATAAAAAGAGAGAAGCAAAGCATATGAAAAAATCACAAGGATGCCATCCTGATAAAAATTCCACCGTGGTGTTGAGCCCGGTCCAAACATATCAAATCACAAAGAATCACGAGGGTCTAACCCTCAACTCTACGACACATGTCGAATATATATCATACCAATAGATATCTCCCACTAATTCATCTCGGCTAAAAAAATCATAGCGCTCACTTACTCACATCTCAATGGAGTATCAAATCACATTTCGAAAACAAAATAGTCAGGAAAATCTCACAAAGCTTACCACGAAGGACGACATAGGCTCACTTCCTGTTTCACCACTAGCAAGGATGAAATAAACAATGATAGACACGGCTACAACTCATAGAATCTCCCAACATGAGCAAGCACAAAGGTAGAGTGAAATACATGAAACTCAATCATAAATGAGACAACAAATAATGGGAAGTCGTCCTGACCAACAGGACTATATTGAAATACAATGGTACCCCACTTTAGCACATCAAGCCATACCTCGGTGATGATATCTGATACGACAGCCTCTAGCCTACTATATGCAACACATCAACGGGTCAGACATCCCCCTCTTAGGCGCCTTCTATCCACCTGAACACTTTGCTATAACTCTCCCACCTGAATCCTGGAACAATCTCCCACCTTGTAGCTAACATATCCACTATGAAAACAATCTCTCTGTCGATGTGGTTGTGGAAGACATACGATATGAATCCTCTGATGCCCATGAGTATCAGAAACGCTCCCATGTGAAGCTGGTAATGCAACTGATCTGGTTGACCCAAGATTCTCTATCGTGCCTGAGTCCCTAAATGAATGTACGGACTCGCCTCCTAACTGAAGAAACAAAGTGAGGTGTATATTTGGCCAACCCACTGAATCTGACCGCGTACTCCAATGGTGACATAGTGCCCTGATGAAACTGCTCAAATTCCGTGCGCTGTACATCCCGACGGAAATGAGGTGCAACCTCCCTCAAAACATCTCCGAAAACTGAATCCATGCTAGAAAAGCTAACTCGGCCGGGCTACCCCAACACATATGCCGCCACCACTGATCATTCCACTATTCTGGGAATAAGTAAGTACAGTTGAATTGAAATAAAATAGGAAGGTGACTCTGAAGCCTGCGAACGCAGCAGCAGGTTACCTTGAGTCTCCTCGGCAACGATCTGCGCAGCTACCAACAACCATAACCTGAAGCTGCACACAGAAATGTGCAGAAGTGTAGTATGAGCACACCACCGCGGTGCCCAGTAAGTATCAAGACTAACCTAGGTGAAGTACTGACGAGGATTAGTCAAGACACCACTGGTCTAACAAGTAAAAAGGCAAGATGTATAAATGACCGAACCAAAATATCTATCTAAATATTTCTCAATGTAATTAACGATACGATTGAATAATACAGAAGAAAATTGAATAATCACGATCAACGGACAACATAATAGAAGTACACGAAGAGAATGAAAAGGATGCAATCCAAATGGCGGGAACTACAACACAACAAAAACACAAGCAACTTAGCACTACATCAATTTATTCACGTCAGACCTTAGCCAATGACTCAACAAAAACTGGTCAAACTTTCGAGTGAAAACCTTTAAATCGTGAGTTCATTTTTAAAACTTTAAAGATATAATCATTTTGGAATAGAGAAATTTCTTATTTGAAACATACTTTCCCTGGATGTATATTTATATATTTTTATAAAGAGAAATCATTAAAACATAGTCTCTTCAAATACGGGGTGTTCAAATACACTTTCCCAAATACTACTCTTTCAAGTATCATCAAAATACGTGATGTTCAAAATATATTATCCCAAGTGCTGCTCTTTTGCAATATCTTCAAAACACGTGATGTTCAAAATATATTTTCCCAAGTACTGCTCTTTCAAATATCATCAAAACACATGATGTTCAAAATATATTTTTCCCAAGTACTGCTCTTTCAAATATCATCAAAACACGTGATCTTTTCCCAAGTACTGCTCTTTCAAATATCATCATTCTGCAAGATAAATGTTTTTCAAATATACTTTTGAAAAGAAGTCCTTTATACATAACTTTTCTTGGAGATAATTGTTTTTCATCTATACTATTCAATATATATATATATATATATATATATATTTATATCTATAAATGGCCGCACCCGTGGCTCCGCATTTGCAAAAAACATGCCGCACCTGCGAGGATTAGGGGATTGGGCTAAGTCCTCACCTACGAGCTCCTCGTCGTACCTGCGGAAGGTCCATCGCAGGTGCGAGACACCAGAACCATCAATGGTTCAGGTGTCTCCCAAGTGCTATTAACATCCGATGAGCAACCTAAACGTACCCGAGGCGCCCGGGACCCCGTCCAACAACACACACAAGTCATATAACCTAACACGGACTCGCTCGAGGTTTAAAACCACATAAAACAACACTAACACGATGAATTAAACTAAAAGTCCATGAAAATTCTTCAAACTTCTACAAACATTAAATATTTCATTTAAGGTCCGAATCACGTCCATTTAAGTATGTTTCTTACCAAATTTCACAAATAACACATATAAATCATATCGAACCTGTATCGGCTACACGCGCAGGCTGCACATGCAAATCGAGGTGAGATAGAAAGAGGTTTTCACGACCTCGAAACACAGAATTAGATAGAATATACGAGATAACCCCTTTTGGTTCATCACATACCCCTTCTTTATTTTGGCATGATCTATACGACAAAAACGAATCGAGCAAATGCAAAATTTCCGTACATGACTTTATTCATTGAAATATTAGAGATGGTTATGTTCTTTATTCTCTATGTGTCATATTATTCTATCATTTGTTCATGGGTCTCAGAAAATACATAAGTTGATAAACTTTATTTCATGATATTAATCAAAGGCATAATGGTGATATGACACTTCGAAAGATTTTCTTGACGTACTTCTAGTGCATTGCATTCATGTACATTGACCCATGACCATATGGTGTTATATACACATATACATGTATATTATATGTATATGGGATATGGGAAAAGGTTATGGTGTTATATACGCACCACCACCGGATCAGTTGGTATACGTTGATGATTATGCCAACAGTGGCCGAGATGATGTGATGGGATGCCCTCAGAGGCTTGATGATGTTATGAACACATGTACCTACGCACGACATGACATTCATAAGCATATGCATGAAACTATGAGTATTTCATGATTTACATTGTACCGACGTCCCTTTTGCCTGGGGACGCTGCATTTTATGCCCGCAGGTCCCGATAGACAGGTCGAGAGCCCTCCAAGTAGGCTATCAGCTCAGCGGAAGATGTTGGTGTGCTCATTTGCTTTGGAGTTGCTTGTTTGGTTGGTATGATTTAGACGTGTATCGTTTGGTATGGCAGGACTCTGTCCCGACCTTTATGAAAATTATGTATTCTTAGAGGCTTGTTGACAGATGTCATGTACGGAAAAAATTGTATGGCCTTGTCGGCCTATGTTTAGTATACGAGTGGTTATTTTTTTCTTATTGGCCTATATGTCTTATGTATAAGTGGGTATCACATGTTGTATTCTACTTATCTTATGGAAACCTTCCGGCTCAGTTATCTAAGATAGTCTGACATGAAAAGATACGTTATGTTGGTACTCGATTGAGTAAGGTATCGGATGCCCGTCGTGGCCCATCGGTATGGGTCGTGACAAAAGTGGTATCAGAGCAGTTCTATCCTTGGGAGTCTACAAGCCGTGTCTAGTAGAGTCTTGCGTATAGGTGTGTCGTGCACCACACTTATAAGCAGGAGGCTACGGGGCATTTAGGGTTTTCAATCTTTCTTCCTACTCTAGATCGTGTGGTAGAGCTCAATTGTAAGAACTCAATTTGCTATACTTTATCTTACTTATACTACAACAATACCTAGATCTAGAAAGACGGTTGATAAGAAATATAGATGTGGAAGAGTTGAGTCAGAGGAACTCAATTTTTGCATCATGCTTATGATGGATAAAGATGAGGTATTCAACAAATCATGTGTATAATACGAGGTGTAAGCTTCTTGATAAGGATCCCTAAGGAAAGAATGCCTATCCACTCTTACGGTAAAAAGGAATAATGAAGGAGACACAAGTTTCAGCAAATAAAAGTAGTAAGGTGAAGAATGGTACGAGGCACCCAGTTAATGAAGATTATTAGTATTACAGTTCCGGCAGAAAAATATAAGCATTGTGAGTTACTCTCAACAGTAACAGAGGTATGTATAATTGCCCACACACATCTGAGTTATACCCTATTGGGGGCTAACAAGGGTAGATTAAGAAAAGGATGGGATATAAGGATCCGGCTGGGGTTAGAGTAACCCAAAATGGTGGATTGATTGTTTACTTTAGTTGACATTTTCGAAGGATATTGCAAATGTGCTAATAGATCTCCTTGTGAGACACCCAGATGGTGCACTCTAAACTACTACAGTTAGATATGAGTACTGTAAAGATAGTCACTAGAAACCTTGAAGGGATAAATATTACCTTAGAGTGGCTCGCATCCCTAGTACAAAGAGAATGTTAAGCAACCCAAACAGCCAGTGGATGGAGCAAAGGGGAGCTAAAAGCAAAAGAGTATGTTGTTGAAGTTTTCAGAATAAAGTGATAGACAAAAATGTTAGCAGGAAATAAGAAGAGAGCTAATGAAGAATTAAGAGTAAGATATGATTCATGGATGAAAACGGTAGATCAAAAGATGACAGTATTACAGAATCTATAGTCGAGCGAGGGAAGAGATGAGAGATGACATGACTTAAGACAACAAAAGAGTACATGCCATAAAGTCATATCCTCACTTCGAGATATAAGTTTGTGACTCCAATGCAACGACCAGAAGAAAAGTTAGACCCCAGAATAATAGGAATCAGTATGGGCTGATGAACAAGATAAACTAAACATGAATTAGGGGCTGAGTGATTGGATAATAGTCGTCATCATGAGAGTTTCATATTTCGTTCCGGCGACAATATAATGGAAAACAAAATAAGATTCATGAGAAATTCAGAGAATGGTAATTTAGGAAGACGCTTCCCTAAAGCAAACAATGTGAGCAAAGTTAAGGTGAAGGGACTGTATGTGCCAGTTATACTAGGTGCCTTCCTCATGAGTAAGGAATTTTGTTATCCTTGGTACAAAAGGATTACCGCAGGGCGAGTAAGGGTCATCGATGATGTGAAAGGACACCAAAGATGAAAAGGTAAAACATCTATAGGCAGGTCATCGTAGCTCCAAGTCCAAGTACTCCCCTAAAGGGGGGAATATGGAATGATAAAGGAAGGAAGCGATAAAAATGAGAAAGGGATGAATTGCACTTATCCAAATAATACAGATATGCTATGATTTTAGAACGTTATGTAAGCACGATGCAAGGAAAAGGAAGTAAGGACTCCTGCCCGGGATGTTATTGATAGATAAGGAGCCAGTACGTGAGGTAAGTTAAGACGAAGAAATAATCTAAAAAAGATTATGCAGGATATGGATATGAAAATTGGCCGATGATTAGTTAGTAGTTGATTTAGGAAGAGCCTAGCCAAGACTAGACAAGGGGTTATAGACAAATCAGCAGATCATGCAAGATAAATGTAGTGAACCCCAACATAGAGAATTCGGCCTTGCAGTGATGTGATTATAATACTTGATCTATATTCAAATAGGAGTTGGGGTAGTTACAGGTACCGTATGAATGTTACGGGAATAAAAGAGAGTGCCACTGGGAAGATAGTCAAAATATCACTTCAGAAGCAACCGTACGAGCACATGATTTTGGAGGTAACTAACTAAGGATAATTATATGTGAGTATGAACATCAAATATTCTATCGGGTATACGATGTAATAAGCTCGCAGCTTTACAAGAGTCGGAGGGTTTTCCCTAAGTACTACAACGAAAGGCTAGTTGAGAAAATAAGAAAGAAGGATTCAACCTAAGCATAAGTGACCTAATGAGGAAATGCTCTTGTAACAACAATCTCACTACAAAATTTTATGCACTCCAAAAGAAAGTGGCACTTATCATGGCTGATAAATTGAAAGTAAAATCAGAAGTGATATCCAAGATCATATGAGTTGTATGGAATTCAAATATGTGTGGGCACTAAGATAACCTAAGTATGCACACGAAAGGGGGAAAAAGACCAGGAAAAGTAAAAGCTTACATTTAAATAAAGCTGAGAAGGAACAAACGGAATTATTCGATCAATAATCCGGAGTTAGTTACGTTATGGACACACTTAAGAGTTTGGAGTTTTATACCTAAAACATATACAGTCGTAGAAGATTCTGGTATAGTGTAAAAAAAAGAATTGAGCCCAGGTCATAGAGGAATGATTGAATTGTTAAAGGATCGTATCATGGATATTCCTCAGGGCCCATGAAAGGCTAAAGTAATAACTACTACTAGGAGTCACAGATCAGACAGATAGCTTAAGCCTACATAAAGGCTGATCAGAAAAAGGGGAAACTAAAGAGTTACATCAACTAAGTAAAACAAGAGTGGACCAAGAGAATTATGGACCTCAGGATCTCTCTTAAATAACAGTGGTATAAGAGAGATAGTACAGTAGCCATATTTTATAACGATTCTATGGTAAAGCCATTTGAAAATTACCAGCCTCATAAGAAGTCAGTATGAAGCTCCCACTGGATTTTGTATACACCAGAGGTGCAAGTATTAGAATAGAGCTTCAGGTTGTGGAGGTAAATTATACCTATGTGGAAGGGAGGTCATGAAATATATAGAAGATACGATGCAAGATTTTAAGTTAGTAGGTAAAGGTGAAAATGTAAGAAATACTCAAATGCAGAAGGTTGTGAATAGTCCATACTTCAGATAAAAGGCTAGAAGCACGGGGATTCAGTATCCAGGAATAATAGCGGCATCGTCAGTAACGTATCTTTTAGCCTATGGTTTAAATGTACCAAAGGGTCTAATTATAGAGTAAAAGAAGAGATGTTCCAGAAAAGCATAAGGAAATCGTTCGCAAGCTAAAGTATGACTTAACGACAAGGTTTTAGAAAGACAAGAGTAAGGATAAGAAAAGTGCAAGTGAGAAGGTGACGAAAAACGAATAAGTCCTCGGGATTAAGCCCGTGAAAACAAGGGAGCTGATGGTTCCTCTAAGTTATAGAAAGCTCAGTATAAACTAAATAAACTCAAAGGTGTCTTAAGACTAATAATATCTACAAAAGAAATGGAATGCTACCCTAGTAATAGAATAAGGGTGTAAATATGATAGATAAAGGATGACGTTTGGGCCTTCGATTGAGTAATGATTTGAAGAGTATTTCATGAATAATACGGGATTAAAATACACACGCAAGGTGAATCACATTAGGATGCTATGATATAGGGTTATAGAAGTACAATATCTCCCCTAAGTGGATCAGGAAAATCACTTCATACATTCCTCGATATAGCATAAGCCCTAATGGCAATGTATTACATAAGAAGTTTCAAGTTATCAATGGAAGATTATAGATCAACATTGAGGTAAATCGACAAATGATTGATAAAAGATACGAGATGAGATTAGACCATCATTCTTAAGACGAATAGTAATGAAGAAGCGTTAAAAGACTTGGCTTTATGCATATGGTATAAGTAACGAAAGTAACCTGGAGTTATGTAGCAGACCTCAGTAACGATACAGCGAAGTAAGAATTATGGTATAGTATGGCCTACTTAGATGTAATAAAGCTAAATGACACCTAGAGGGACATAATTTTGTATATGTTCACTAAGTGAGGCCTAAAGGCTATGAAGTTAGGAACAGTTTCACTTACATCTGTACTTATCTTCCAGAGGCTATGAAGTTAGGAACAGTTTCACTTACATTCTTCTCTATCGTGAAATTTTTTTATTCTATCATTGCTGATTGATAGAAGGTAGCAACTGTTACGAGATTAGAAGGATTCCAACTACAAGTCGTGGTGTGAGACAGAGGCTTAAAGGGGGGAATGCCCTGGCATTTGGATTTATTCAAAGAATAGTTGGCTAACTGGCAAGAAGAGTATTAAAGTATTCGCAAGAGTTGTGAGTTATGAGAATGATAATTGCATCAGTTAACATTCGAGGACAAATGTTCCAAAGGGGGGAATGATGTTACACCCCATGTTTTCGTACATGGAAATACGCTATAAGTAAATTCAGATAAGCTCAGAAATAAGATGTTACATTCTGTATTTTCGTATGTTAAAGTTTCGTCGTAAGGTAATCGACGTAACTTCGGGAATGAGATTATTGTGTAATTATAAGTATTAGAATATTTCAAACAAGTGACGAACACATTCCCAAAGGTGAGAGGGTAAGCAAATCGAAAAAAAATGAATTTCGTCAAAATTTGACATTTTGGGATAAAATACGGCTCGAGCAAAAATATTCGGTATTTATGGACTAGTACCATACAAGGTACCACATGGCCATGATAGTAAGGTGTATAAGGTATGTGAAAAGTGAGTAGTATTTTAAATAAGTGGAAATAATTCTTAATTATGTGGATAATTAGGTAATTAATAATTTTTAGTGGCAGATAAATTAAGACTCTCACGTGGAAACCCACCCTTCAATTAAAGTGACTCATAACCCAAATTGAAAGGTGGCAACAAATATATACACATGTTTGCATGCACCAAAAGATTAGAATTCATAAATTCTTGGCAGGCCACTAATTTTATTAGTGACTTTGTAATAGGTAAAGTGGGAATCAATTGTGAAATTCAGAAACTCTTGTTTAGTACATGTTTACCATTGATGATACTCGATTCCTAGTTTTTATATTTTTCTAATGCACCTAGCTCTTTAGCATGCCAATACAAGAACCTGGAAATGGTTAGAAGGATTAGATATCTCTTTCATGGATTAAAATAACACACGATGGAGCATTTAATTTCATAGCATCTTAAGTTGACATGAGATTTTTTGATTCTAAGAGAATACAGTGCAATATTTCCCAAGAATATCATACGAATATTTCGTACTCCAGGTATGTTAAGGCTATCCCTTCTTTCTTTTGGCATGATCTATACGACACAAACGAAACGAGCAAATGCACAATTTCCGTACATGACTCTATTCATAGAAATATTAGACATGCTTATGTTCTTGATTATCTATGTGTCATATTATTCTATCATTTTTTCATGGGTCTCAGAAAACACCTAGATTGATAAAGTTTATTTCATGATATTAATCAAAGGCATAATGGTCTTATAACACTTCGAAAGATTTGTTTTACGCACTTCTCATGCATTGTATTCATGTACATTGACACATTACCAGATGGCGTTATATATGCGTATATATGTATATTATATGTATATGGGATATGGGAAAAGGTTACAGCGTTATATACGCACCACCACCTGATCAGCTGGTATACATTGATGATTATACCCACAGTGCCGAGATGATATGTTGGGATGCCCTCAGAGGTTTGATGATATTATGAACATATGTACCTACGCACGACATAACATTCATATGCATATGCATGGCACTATGAGTATTTCATGGTTTATAGAGTTATTCAGACTTACATGTCGAGTCTTTTACTCCATGTTTTTGATTTTCATTCCTTACATACTTGGTACATTATTTGTACTGACGTCCCTTTTGCCTGGGGACGCTACGTTTCATGCCCGTAGGTCCCGATAAACAGGTTGAAAGCCCTCCAGGTTGGCTATCAGTTCAGTGGAAGATGTTGGTGTGCTCCATTTTCTTCGGAGTTGCTTGTTTGGTTAGTATGATTTAGACATGTATTGTTTGGTATGGCGGGACTCTTTCCCGACCATTATGAAAATTATGTATTCTTAGAGGCTTGTTGATAGATGTCATGTACGTAAAATATTGTATGGCCTTGTTGGCATATGTTCATTATACGAGAGGTTATTTTGGTCTTATAGGCATGTATGTATTATGTATAAGTGAGTATCACATGTTGTATTCTACTTATCTTACGACAGCCTTCCGGCTCAGTTATCTAAGATAGTATGACATGAAAAGATACGTTATGCTGGTACTCGGTTGAGTAAGGTACCGGCTGCCCGTCGCGGTCCATCGGTTTGGGTCGTGACACTTGCTAGGCAAGCCAATATTAGAAATTAATAAACCATTTTCTTAAAAAAATTTAATTAAATATAAGTAAGAAGTTTAGAATAATGCGAAATCTAATACTATCCAATATAGCAATCAAGAATAATGTATGAATTAATAAAATGAAACTCGAAACTAATTTTAATATATAGCTACCCAGGGTCTGGAGTCACAATTCACGAACTACTAAAGAATACTACAAGTATTTGGATGAAAGAAATATATATCTATTATGAATGAAATAAAACAGTAGTCTAAATAATCTAGAGAAGACTCCAGGAATCTGCGTACACCAGCAGATCTACCTCGTGTCTCCGTACGAATGCTTAGCTACTACTCGATAACTCAACTCTGGCCGGAACCTGGATCTGCACAAGAAGTGCAGAGTGTAGTATCAGTACAACCGACCCCATGTACTGGTAAGTGCTGAGCCTAACCTCGACGAAGTAGTGACGAGACTACATCGGGCATTTATAACACAACCTAGATACAATGTATAATAAATAAAGAAGGGAATAATAAACTAATTAAACAGTAACTTGCAACAATTAATAAAACAACTCGGTTAACTTTTCCAGATCTCGGCTATAACCAATCCATACAAAAATTTCCAAATTTCAATGTAAAATAACGGTAAAAGAAGAGTATGAAAACAATAGAATAAAACAGTAAGTTTTCCAGTCTTTATCATATAATCAGTAAAACATGAATATCCTCCCTTATTTCTCCTTGTTGCGGTGCGCAACCCGCTCCAACCTGTCCACCCTTATTTCTCCTCCCTATATCTATCACCCATATTTCTTATGTTGCGGTGTGCAACCCGATCCCACATGTCCTCCCTTTTTACTCCTTATTGCGGCGTGCAACCCACTCCCACCAGACAATCATATCTCTTTATTTATTAAAAAAGATTTCACAATTTAGGTCAAATCCTTTCATAATATTTATGTCTCAACAATTGTAAGAAGAAAGTTGTACTATTCATGAACTTCATCAATATCATTTCACAATGAAACAAACCGGAGTGTAATCATAAAACACTGTCAACCAGCTCAACAGTTTTTGTACCACAATGAAGCCAAGGGATCAACTACACTTCCAAATACGTGAAACAATATTTAACAACAAGTTGATGAAAGCAAGTAGAAATGGAGGCATCGAAATCACGAAAAAAATTAAGACAGGAATATAATGAATTGGAACCGGGGAAGGGATCATGTTAAACAAATAATTTGGTTGTGCATAGATACTCGTCACTTCACCTATACACCACACACATGAAATTTCTCATAGTATTTAAGTTAGGGATTCTTATTCCGTGACTGAAGTGCGTATAGGCCAATTCTTGACTGCCTCTATCTTTTTAGGATCTACCTGAATACCCTTTGCTGATACGATGTCACCCAAGAAAGCTACTGAATCCAACTAGAACTCATACTTTGAAAATGTTTCATACAACTGATTATCCCTCAAAGTCTGGAGCGCTATCCGGAGGTGCTGCTCATGTTCCTCCCGGCTGCGGGAGTATATTAGAATATCATCAATGAACACTATTATGAAGGAATCTAGATGAGGCTTGAAAACCCAATTCATCAAGTCCATAAAGGCTGTTGTGGCATTAGTCAAACCAAAGGACATCACCAGAAATTCATAGTGCACATACCTCGTCCGAAAGGCTGTCTTAGGAGCATCAGACGCCCTGATCTTCAAATGATGGTAGCCCGATCTCAAATAAATTTTTGAAAACACCCTGGCACCCTGAAGCTGATCAAATAAATCATCAATTCTCGGCAATGGATATTTATTCTTGACGGTGACTTTATCCAACTACCGGTAGTCTATACACATTCTCATCGACCCTTCCTTTTTCTTCACGAACAAAACCAATGCACCCCAAGGCGAGACACTAGGCCTAATAAAGCCCTTATCAAGCAAGTATTGCAATTGTTCTTTCAATTCTTTCAACTTTGGTGGGGCCATCCGGTATGAAGGAATAGAAATGGGTTGAGTGTCAAGAGCCACATCAATGCAAATTCAATATCCCTGTCGGGTGGCATCCCCGACAGGTCTGCTGGAAATACCTCGGGAAACTCACGAACTGTAGGCACCGAATCTATCGCAAAAGCCTCAACATTAGAATCACGAACATGAGCCAAATAAGCAAAACACTCTTTCTCAACCGTGCAACGAGCCTTGGCATAAGAAATGACTCTGCTGGAGGAATGACCAGGAGTCCCTTTCCACTCTAATCGAGGAAACCCTGGCAAAGCTAATGTAATGGTCTTGGGGTGAGAGTCCAAGATGGCATTATAAGGCGATAGCCAATCCATGCCCAATATGACGTCAAAATCTACCATGTCAAGAAGAAAAAGGTCCACACTGGTTCAAGGTCCTCAATAACGACTACACATGAATGATACATATGATTTACCACAATATCCTCCCCCACGGGTGTAGACACATAAACAGGGACATTCAAGGAATCACGAGGAAAAACCTAATATGAAGAAAAGTAAGATGATACATAAGAGTAAGTAGACCTTGTATCAAACATAACTGAAGCATTTTTATTGCAAACTGAAATGTTACCTGTAATAACAGCATCGGAGGACTCCTCCTCAAGTTTGGCTAGAAATGCATACAATTAGGGCTGGGCCCCATCACCCTGAACCACATATCTGGGAGAATCTCTGATAAGCGGACCTCCACCTCTAGTGGGATGACCTCCACCTCTAGCGGGCAGACCTCCAACTCTAACAATTTGCCCGTACCTCTGGATACCTGACCCCTACCCTGGGTGGTTCGGCAGGTGGTGCTGCAGCTGGTGCCGGAACTATGGCATGAGAACCCTGATACTGAAGCTGATTACCCAAAAAACTCGGACAAGCTCTCTGAATATGCCTAGACTCACCACATTCAAGCATCCCTCCTGATATAGAGACTGGCCCTAACGAGTCGGCTGACCACAGTAATAACTCTACACAGGAGGTGCTCTGATAGGAGCTGATGGAAAACTATAGACTGGCTGAGCAGAAGGAGGCGTATGAGAACCACGACCACCGGAAGAACCATGTGAAGCCTGAAGTGCTGAATGGAATGGCCTGGAAGAATGGTCCCTGATGGAATTAACCCCACCTACAGATGAGGCACCGCTGAATCCTCTGGAATGGCGAGGCCTCTTGTCTGACCCCTAACCTCCCATCCTGAGAACCGTCTCAACTCTCTGAGCCACATTGGCTGCATCCTAAAAGGAAATCTCGGTCCCTGTCTCCTTAGCCATCTGCAACCTGATGGGTTGAGCAAGGCCCTCAATGAATCGCCGGACGCACTCTCTCTCTATTGGCAACAAACGAATAGCATGTCTAGCCAAATCCACAAAGCGATTCTCATACTCGGTGACATTCATGCTGCCCTGCTGAAGTCCCTTAAACTGACGTCGATTCTCCTCTCTAGTGGTGATAGGCTAAAACTTCTCCAAAAAGAGATGCAAAAACTGATCCCAAGTCAGAGCAGGTGACTCAGCTAGTCTAGTCAACAAATAATCCCTCCACCATTTCTTGGCGGAACCAGACATCTTAAAAGCGGCGAAGTCGACCCCATTGGTCTCCAAAATACCCATGTTCCGAAGAACCTCATGACAGCTATCAAGGTATTCCTGAGGATCCTCTGAAGTAGCGCCACTGAAATGAATAGGGAAAATCATGATGAACCTGTCTAATCTCCACAAAGCATCGGAGGACATAGCGAGAGAATAGAAGAGGTCAATCACAATTTGAGATAACAAGAATCGCACGACAGAGAAGAAATAAAAGGAGTTTGTTCCAAACTTTATAGCCTCTGGGAAATAAGTACAAACTTCTCTGTACCGATTCCTCATACTTTATTAAGCTTGTTCGTGAATTGTGAGACCTAGGAACCCTAGTGATATGATACCAACTTGTCACGACCCAAATTCCTAACCGTCGGGATCGTGATGGAGCCTAATACCACTCTTTCTAAGCAAGCCAATGTTAGAAATTAATTAATTATTTTCTTTAGAATATAAGTAAAAATAACTAAGCAGTTTAGAATAATGCAAAATCTAGTTCTATCCAATTGAGGAATCATGAATAATATACGAATTAATGAAATGAAACTCAAAACTAATTCTAATATCTAGCTACCCAGTGTCTAGAGTCACAATTCAGAACTACTAAAGAATACTACAAGTATTTAACTGAAAGATATATATCAGTTTTGAATGAAATAAAACAGCAGTCTAAATAATGTAGAGACGATTCCAGGAATTTGCGGATGGCAGCAGATATACCTCGTGTGTCCGTACCAATGCTCAGTTACAACTTGATAACTAAACTCTTGCCGGAACCTGGATCTGCACAACAAGTGCAGAGTGCAGTATCAGTACAACCAACCCCATGTACTGCTAAGTGTCGAGCCTAACCTCGACGAAGTAGTGACGAGGCTACGGTGGGGCTTTTATAACACAACCTGGATACAATGTATAATAAAGCAAGAAGGGAATAATAAACTGATTAAACAGTAACTTGCAACAATTAATAAAACAACTCGGTTAACTTTTCCAGATCTCAGCTATAACCAATCCTCACAAAAATTCCCAAGTTTCAATTTAAAATAACGGTAAAACCAGAGTATGAGAACAATAGAATAAAATAGTAAGTTTTCAAATCTTTATCATATAATCAGTAAAACATGAATATCCTCCTTTATTGCTTCTTGTTGCAGCACGCAACCTGCTCTCACATGTCCACCCTTATTCCTGCTCCCCATATATATCACCCTTATTTCTACTGTTGCAGCGTGCAACCCGTTCGCACATGTCCTTCCTTATTACTCCTTGTTGCAGTGTGCAACCCGCTCCCACCAGACAATCACATCTCTTTTAATAAAAAATATCTCATAATATAGGTCAAAGCCTTTCACAATATTTATGTCTCAACAATTGTAAATAGAAAGTTTTACTATTTATGAACTTTATCAATTATCATTTCACAATAAAACTAACCGGAGTGTATCGTAAAACACTGTCAACCAGATTAACCCTTTTTGTACCACAATGAAGCCAAGGGATAACCTACACTTCAAAATACGTGAAATAATGTTTAACAACAAGTTGACAAAAACAAGTAGACATGGAGGCATCGAAATCACGAAAACAATCAAGACATAAATATAGTGAATTGGAATCGGGAAAGGGATCATGTTAAACAGATAATTTGGTGGTGCATAGATACTTGTCAACTCACCTATACACCACACACATGAAATTTCACATAGCATTTAAGTTAGGGATTCATATTCCCTCAAGTCAAGGTTAAACCAAACACTTGCCTCAATTCTGCAAGCCACTCGCTGCTTAATCACAGTTTTTTCTTTAGAATTTGCCTCTAACACACTCGAATGTAATCATAATTGGTTCAATAATATCAATTATTGCTAAAGGAATTAACTTCAATTAAAAACTATAATTTTCCTATGTTCTCCTATCAAAAGACAAAAATCAACCTCGGGCCCGCTTGGTCTAAACTCGAGGTTCAGACCAAAACCTATTGGTTTTGGAATCCGACCTCAATTCGAGGTCTAAATTCCCAAATTTCGAAATTCCTAAGTTCTATCCAAAAATCCCAAATTTTACCATGAAAGTTCTAGGTTTTTGGTTGAAATCTTGTATAAAGTTTTAAAGGATTGAAATAAAGTAGTTAGGAATCACTTACTTATGATTTGGAGAAGTTTGAGTCTTTGAAAAATCGCATATGGAGGTTTGGGGTTTGAGAGAATTGAAAAATGGGTGAAATCCCGTCAAAATTTCTACTTAACAGGCTGCGGTTATCGCATATGCGATCAGGAGTTCGCAATTGCGAACCCTTTGAGATTATTGTTGCCTTCGCATTTGCGACCTAAATGTCGCATTTGCGACTTCTGGGCTTGTTGGGCAATCTTCGCATTTGCGAGAATGGCCTTCCCAGGCCTAGTTCGAATTTGGAACAAAAATGACGCATTTCCCATGTCTGTCAGCTTCATAATTGTGGAGCCTGATCTCGCAATGGAGAGATCAGAGGCCTGGTGACGGACACAAGATGAACCAGTTGAGATTTCTAAATTCTAAACACTACGTAGCCTCCCCGAAACTCACCCGAGCCCTCGGGGCTCCAAACCAAACATGCACACAAGTCTAAAAATATCATACGGACTTGCGCGTGCGATTAGATCACAAAAATAACATTTATAACTACAAATTCAACCTCAAAACTCATGATTTTCTCAACACTTCAATTTCACTGTTTTTTTCAACCGGACGTCGGAATCACGTCAAATCAATTTTGATTATCACCAAATTTCACAGATATGACTTAAATATCATAACAAACCTATATCGGGCTCCAGAACCAAGATACGGGCCCGATACCAACAGTTTCATATATTAATTCATTTCTTTATTTCCTTAAAAATCCAGTATAACAATTTTCTTCAAATATTGATTTCTAAAGCTAGCGACCTCAGAATTCAATTCTAGGTATACGCCCAAGTCCCATATTTTGCTACGGACCCTCCCGGGACCTTTGGAACACAGATCCGGGTTCGTTTACTAAAAATGATGACTAAAGTCAAATAAAACAAAATTTTTAACTCTAAAAATTATTATTTATCATATTTTCACATAAAAGCTTTTCGAATTCATGCCAGGACTGTGCACGCAAATCGAAGTAATTAAAATTAGTCTTTTAAAAGGTTAATAAGCCTAGAATAGTGTCTTAATTCATAAGATGACCCTTTGGGTCATCACAGAAAGTATTTTGAACACAAGGAAAATTAAACACGAAGATCTCACTTTACATCGCTACATTGTTGGTAGCATATCATTGCAAGAAATATATTGTTTAGGATGGCAGAGTTGCTTGTATTCCTTATTCCTAATTCATCACAACGGTAGGTTCCATATAATTAACTACACCTTTACGGATGTGTTTGCTATTAAGATAATGTGTATTATTGGAACAATGCTTCCCTTTTTGACTAGCACACTTCTAAAGAAAGATAAGAAAGAAATATAAACACCATCATACTCTAGTCAATGAATAGTCCTCAGCCTCGACAAACCAGATATCCCTAGCCAAAAAATCTATGGGCTCAATTGATTTCTGCATGTGACTGATGACAGGAAATAATATATGCAAATGCGTTTACATATTCTATGAATATAGTTAGCTTCTTCATCATCTAAAACACGAAGCATAAGATTTCTTACATTTCCTAATCTAGAAGTTAATTCCCCATAGTCTCCTAAGTAAGATTTTGCAACATATAGTAAAGGTTAATTTTAAAAAATTCAATTACAACTGACTATTAGTTACAAATCAAGTCGGTCTTGCCTGGGGTTGATCTACTGGAGTAACAAATTACATTTTTAGAGGGAAAAAACAAGTATTCCAAGAGAAAATAGTATTAACCTATTTTTGGATTAGAAGATCTCCACATCCTTTGGTTACTTGAAGGAGATTCTCCCTTGATGATATGGATGAAGGAATATAGATTAGGCTAAATGCTTATTTCATGCATGTAATTTGTTAGTATTACTAGGCTAGTCCAAATTCTCTTTGGTTGAATAGGAAATTCCACTAATGTGAAAGCCAGAAAGTAATGCTAAAGCTTTTGGAATGAACACTTAATAGGTAGAATTAGTTACAACCTATAAACCAAAAATATACAGAGGACATGTATAATTAACAATTTAAAAGAGAGAAAAAAGTAACATTTGTTCTATTGAAAACATACATGAAAGAAGAATAAGTTTTTAATATTCTATCAAGAATATCCAATGTTCACAAAGAAGAAACTTTTCAAAAGAACCATTTACAGATTAAGAATAAAACTCTATAGAACAAACTTGTTGAATATTAACATCTCTACTTATACAAAATAGGCTAAGAAAATTGTCCAAATGCATCTGGAATTTTCTGAAGATGATTATTATATAAGTCTATAGTTTGTAGAAAAGATTGTTGGTGTTGGTTCTACAGCCATGTATTACTACTCAATGAACCTTCTGTTGCAAATTGTGTGCCTGATTTTTCACTGTACTGGTCTTAAGTTATATGATGATTATGGATTGAATTTCCTGGTAAAGTGTATGCAAATATTCGGACCATTTGTTGACTTCAGAATTAGCTTTTGATATATGCAATTATTCAGACCGTTTTAGATTCTTGACTACACCACAAAGACATTGCCAACGCCATAGCATCTCAACCTCCGAGTGCTTTAGCTTCACTCCTCCAATATTATCATTCAAATAGCTCTCCATTTTTGTTCTTCTTTTTCCTTCTCTGCTTATATGCTACAAATATAAAAGGACTACAAAAAAAAAACCTTAACTTAAAAAAAGGCAATGCATTGAAAAAAATAGTAACGCGGTGAAAAAGATAAAGAAAGGAAAGTTAAATGGGCGTAAGAATAGATTTCCAAGACATATTTACACAACTTGGGGGAAGAATATATATGCAGGAAAAAAAAGTAGGAATTTTTATCAAGGAAATTGTGTATGAAAATAGTGCACATGTCTTTTTATGATTTCCCACAATATGTAGCTCCTCATGAGAAGGCATTGTTATTCAAAGAAAGAATAGTTTCTTTTAAATTGATCAATACTAGTTATCTAATTGTTGTACTATTTCAATTTCTTTTTTATATCATTAGTGTAGCCTTCAATGGATATGATATTTCTTCCTTAGGTTTTTATTCTTTATTAATGAACCGGCATACATTTCTTATGTTAGCAGATCAAATATTTGAAGTCCGAAGAAGCTATCCTTGAAGATTGTGTAGAGCAAGTTGAAGTACAAGAGGTTTATATTTTTGTTTACCGTAAAAATGGTAATTACAATTATACTTGATTATGTGGTTCTAAAAATATGTGATTTATTTTAATACTAGTTGTTAGGCAATGAATGCTTAATATAAGTAAAGAAAGTGTGATAATAATAAAGGATAGTATTGATATACAGACCGAGCTATTGAGAGACAGGGCCTCGAGCTGGTCGAAACAGGGCCTCGAGCCGGTCGAAATAGGACCTCGAGGTCGAGCTCAAGTGCTTGACAGAAGATGATTGATGAAGTATTAACAACTTAATGGGCCTCGAAGATGGCCTCTTTATGATCAACAATAAACAATAAGTGAAGAACAATAAATGAAACATAATAAATGAAAGAAATAAATCAATGGAGCAATTTGTTGAGAATGTCTGAGTTAGAGAGCAGAGAATGTTGTTGTTCTTGTATTAAATATCATGTATGTTACAAAATGACAAGGGTCCCCTTTATATAAGAGGGGGAATCCCAACATAGTACATGTGTATTTATTATGGTCATCGATTTACACCGCCTTGAGGTCGAGCGAGGAGAATCCTCGATATGCTTCCTCGGTATCGAACCTCGAACTGTACTTTAAGCCCTACGAAGTCGGGCTATGGAATTTCATAACGTCATAAAATCGTGCTCTCCGATTTTAGCCATATACAAATAGGCCCGGCGTTTCTTAGAGTGAAGTGATAATAAACGGTTTTGAATTATTGCCTCTTCGATATCTTCATTATGACGTTAGCCTCATCAGAACATTAAATGACGTGATATAAAGGCTGCGCAGAGGTCGCTGTCAGCATGATCTCGAGAAGCCCATGAACCGCTATTGGTTCGACCTTTCCGCTTCTCAAACATTCCCACATGGCTCCTATAATTACTGCAATGTTTTGCCTTTCACACTTTTACATCATCTTCAAGTCTTCAAAATTTAGATAACGGTTTTTCTGCTTTCATCCTCTTTCTGTGCTCGCTCTTTCATCTTCTTTATTCATGGCAAAAACCTCCAAAAAGGTACCTCAAAAATAGGGATCCACTTCTTCATCACGCGCAGCTAATGGAAAATCAAAAACTCCTCCTAGTATCGAGCAGTGCATTCCTAGTCCCTTTGACACTGTCTCCGATCTTACCATTGAGAAACCCCCTTCTACATCGGGACGATGCGAGCCCATGCCTCGGTACATAAGTTTAGTGGTTAATACAAAGAGAGTAAATATACACTGTCGTTGGTGGGAGGCGGCGTAAGTAGAAATCCCTACAGCTGAACAAAGCATAGTCACACATAAAGCTGGTTTCCTCAGTGTATATA
>ML392912.1:0-24494 GCA_005239525.1 Nicotiana knightiana
GTTGGATTAGAGATAACGATACCTCGGGTGCAATCTAAAGTGAACTGTAATGCAATCTAGCTAGCGTAACTTGAGAGAGTGCGTCTAGTAAATTATCATAATTACTTGAGAGAGATTTATGGTAGATAGAGTGTTCATGATTGATAGAGACAACTAATCAAACTATAAGAAGTATCCGAGAAGGAAGTTCACCAACGGGGGAAACCATAACCTTAGACCTTTATCATAATTGTTTACAACACATTGTTAGTAATTGTTAGTTATTATTATTGTCAGTAGAATTAGTAAAACATCACCAATTTATATTAAAAAGTCTTGAGAGAATTGATTGAGTAAAAGTTGCGTATTCTAAAGCCTTGATTGATAAGTAAATTTCCTGTGGGATCGACTCTGGGCATAATACCCCGGATTATATTTGCAACGCTTAGTCTTTTATAAGACATAGTTGAGCTGTTATCAAGCATGCTGTTCTAAGTGTTGCAAAATACGGGGATTATTACCAGCTTATTTAAAACAGGATGATCAAATGTGAGACTGCCTTATGTCCTTTTTTCATCCATCAGTAGTTTAACTAGGCGTGGCTTAGCAAATACAAACGAAATCCTAAGGCATGGTATCTAGTATGCACATATAAAATGCAGAATGGTTTCAAGATATGCAGAATTCCTAAAGCATGATTTCTAAATGCACAGAAAGTTACAGCATAATTTCAGGATGTGGAGGAGCAACATTTTTTTATGTTAATGTTGTTATTTAGCCTAGAAGCAGGATTTCTAAGTGATAATATCAAATGAGATGCTGGAATAGTATACATGAAACCTAAGAACATGATATCTAATGATATGTTTTGAATGTATTGGTCCTAAACATGGATTCTAATGCACATATAGGAAATGTAAACCTAAGGTATGATTTCTACCCATTGATATTGATAACATATATAACTACCCTCCCCTTTTCAGTAGCCAACCCCAATATTCGTTTACAATAATTATTACAAACCAATATTGAAACGAATTACATAAGTAGAAAAAGAAAAGAAGAAGTTACACTATAGGGAGCCTGAAACAGGCCCAGATATACCAAACTGCCCACAGCCTCAAGTGCCAAAGTTTTTCATGACCTTTTCATGTCTGGGTGTGTCATAGTTCCCTAAGGACCTCAAGGATCCCGGGCAGTGCTCACACCCAGATTTCACAACCATAATTGAGTAAGTGCAGTGTGGAAGTGACAGCCCCAGTGCATCAGAGTTCAGAGGGATCTCACAGGGATCCCAAAGCAGTCACACACTGGAAGGGGAGAACTTAAAGACCTAAGGGTAGAGTGAGAGTGCTTGACATAGTTTTGAAAGGGTTTGATAGGAAAACAGTTGTTGAAAAAGACTCAGTAGAAATGGTTTTATAAAATAAGAGCAAGTTGTTTTGTAAAACATCTTTTGAGGAGAGTAGGGCGATTAGCAAACATAGATCAAACAAGAACCAAAGCAGGTTCAACATCACACATAGAACAAACCTTCACACATGGGTGATGGGAACTGGGGACACATAGAGCACATAATGTACAAGCATACCAGTTCTTGTAGGGAATAGCATGAACTCCAGAATCAACACAGCCTCAAGCAACTTAGGGTACAAATTATTTTGCAAAAGAAAGGTTCATACTAGAAACCAGATAAACACAGAATTGAACAGCGTCACATTGGGACATACTACAAAAAGGGGGGTAACATATTCATGTTGATCCTAAGGGGAGTAATACATAACATAACATGCTAGATGGACAAAAATGTAAACATGTCAACTACAGATTGCACAGCAAAACCATAGATAGAAACAAACTAGAAACAGGATAAACTGAAGCAGTAAAAGAAACATACTGGTTTTGGGACTTGAAATGAAATCAGAACATACCAGTAAAGAAGATAGCAAACACAAAAGTGAAGAATGGGACAGCACAATAATTAGTCTTGGCTTGCAGCCGGCTATCTCATAACAATAGCAAGTAACAAAGAAGGAGAGTAGAAAGCTTTAAGTGTGAGAGATAGTTTTCGAACCAATGTGTTCGTGTGTTGGTGTTAATGAGAGAGAATGTATATATAGTTTGAAACTAGGTAGAATAATAAGGTAAGAATCAAAGTAAAGAAGTAATTATGGGGACTCAGAATCAATCAGTATAAAATCAATATAAGTACTCCTCAATTAAGGGAGTTAACTTCAAACGGTAAAGACAAATAAGGAAGGAGATCACATAAGACTGGAATATAACACATAAGAAAATATTTCAACACAGTAACTATAGAATAGGTAATTAGGCTAGGTACATAATATTCTAATTAAAGAAAGACTTGTAAGAATCGATTGACAGTGTAGTCAATCACATAATAAGGCAAGAAAATAACTTATAGTTCAGAAATCAGTAGAGAATAAAGGATATCAATCACGGGAAATCGGGGATTCCAATAGAAGCAGTATTAACTAAAGGAAAGTACTACAAATGAACAGAAAATATAGGCAGGGAGAAGCAAGAAATCAGAAACTCTAATAAGCCTGGTAAAGTAAAAATCACATATAATCAGGGATTCAAACTAGAACATAGTACTGATTAGGGGGATTAACACAATTTTTTGAGAATAAGCGAGATAAACACAGCGTATGCAAAAATAAGCAAGAATCAGAAAGCCTAATAAGCCAAATAGGGTAAAAAGCACAAAGCACAGAACGTTCATGAGAAACAAGCACACATACATATTAAACGAACAAATTATCAAAGACGGACTCAAAACCCAAGATTAAGACCAAAAGACTTAGGGTTTTCAACATAATGAATCAGATAAAAAGGGAGAAACTTAAATAACCGTTTAAACATAGTAAGAATCATAGAATGATACTGAAATTCAGAGGGAAAGTCATTTTTGAAAAGGGGTTAAGAAACCCTAGTTTTGAAGATGAAGAAACGTTTTAAAAATCCAGAAGATTCTTAGGGAAAACAGTAAAGATAACTCAAAATATACTCAGATCTATTGCAGATCTGAAGAGTCAAGAGATGAGTTAGGGTTTCATAGAGAGATAACCCAGAGATAGAGAAATTCCGGCTTAGAAGCCATGGATCTAGCCGGAAAACAGAAAGGTCTTACTCGGACGGCCAAGGATGGCTTAAGAACGGCATGAAAAGACCATAGGTGTGAGCTGAATAGCCGCTGGTCCCTTGAGGACCTCAGGGTAGCAGAAATCCGGCATATGAGGGAGCCATGGAGGCTAGGGGTGGTGGTGGAACCACCATTGTTACCGGCGAGCCAACGGCCGGCGAGAGGAGGGTAGGGTTTAGCAGAGAGAGCTTGAGAGAGGTGAGAGCATGTAACGGCGGAGAGTGAAGAGAGAAATGAGATAATGAGAGTTTGGGGGTGGGGGTAGGTCTTTTAGGTTAATTAAGGAAAGAGTGAATCTGGGCCGTTGATCAAAATTGATCAACGGCCGAGATTAAATCAGGTCTGGACCAAGTAATTTTAATGGATTGGGCCTGGGTATAGGGCTAATTTAATTGGGGTTTGGGGCTGGTTTAGTTTAGGCTATAATTGAAATAAAATTAGGCTATTTGTTAAATACCCAATTAAATTAATTAAAATAATTTGTAAAAATAGCTAATAATCATAAAAAATAAATTTCATGCATAGAAAATAACTTAAAATGATTGCTTAGTATTTTAAAATACAAATGACTAAGTTTTGGGTGAAAATGGTATAAAATTATATGATTGGGCTATAATTGCAATGTTATTGCAATTATAGCCAAAAGATACCAAATTGGCTATTTGTTGAATAATTTGGCCTTGATAGGACTATAAATAATAAATTAAATTAAGAAATGCTTTTGAAATCATTTGTGATGCAATTTTGTAATTATTTATTGAAAATAAAATGATGGGTAAATTAATAAAAATATAGAAAAATTATGAAAAAATACCAATTGCTATTAATGCATAATTTTGAAGTTATATATGAAATTTTAAAATATTTTTGGGAAAAATTAGGTATCAACAAATATAATACCCAAATTCTCAAAAGTCACCTTATAATTACTCAAAAGTTTTAGATTTAAAAGTCAAGATCATTGCTAGAAGCCCTAATTTATGGTCTTTCCAGTTCTTTATATTGTCACTAGTTTGCTACTATCTGCCGTGGAAACAACCTTTTGCAGAAATGTAGGGTAAGGCTGCGTACAATAGACCCTTGTGGTCCGGCCCTTCCCCGGACCCCGCGCATAGAGGGACTTAGTTCACTGGGCTACCCCTTTTTTTTTCCTGCTACTATCTCCAAAAGCAACGAAAATCAATTTTTCCTTTTGCAAATACAAACAAAACTCATTCGCCTCTGTAGCAGCAAGTTCAAAGTTTAAATTATAGCTTAGTCATCCTTTTTATTCATCCACGTAGAAAACTTTGTTCTTTTCGACTTAAGTTACTTGTGCTTGTAAGTAGCATATAGTGAATTTTTTTGACTAGTTTTTTGTGGGAGCACATTATATATATTTTTCACTTATTTATAATTTTCTTGATTTTTTATGCAATTTTTCCTATTTTAAAATATTTATTCTAATTATATAATTTTATGAAATATTAAAAATTAAATACTCATGGGGCATACGCCTAGCTGAGGCATATATAAAACGCCTCGCGTTTTAAAACACTGCGAAAAACATCATCAAATAGCTCAAATTTTCATCGAATAATTTCAAATTTTAACCACAACTTTCAAATGACATTCCTAACGAACCTTCAATCATAAATTTGTCAAAAGTCTCAACAAATCACAAAACTCATTTATGAGTTTGCGAACTTTTAAAAACTCTAACAATGGAGTTTTTTTATTTTTCACTTTAATTTACCCAATAATATTTAAATATGCGATGATAAACATGAATATCACTCTTAAATCAATTTATATAAAATTATCTTTATTAGTTTATAACAAATAGAATGACTATCTTTCTATATTTGATAGCAATTTGATTTTAAAATTTCTATCTTAATTTTAATCCTTAGGTATTCTATTCTTTGTTGCTATTATTTGGTATTACTTATTCTTTATCTCTTCCTTTGTCTTTTCTCTTCGTTCTTTCTTCCTCGCTTTCCTCCTCTTCTTCTTCTTCTTCTTACCCTTCCTGAGCCGAGAGTCTATTGGAAATAGTCTTTCTACCTGCATTAGGTAGGGGTAAAGTCTTCCTACAGAATATACTCCCCAAACCCCACCTGTTAGGAACTGTAAGATAAGGAGCTGAAGAATTGTAGAAAATTTTTTTCTTGTCTCTTTCATCTATACAGTGTAATATATATATACAAAGAATTTAGAATCTAGTGAAAACAAACTCTTTCCTAGTGGCACTGTTCTATTAGCCTATTCCTAACTGTATTTGTAACAAACAAAAAGAATAATTGCAGAGAATATTTATGTACTATGCAATGTTATTCAATGTATCTGGACTTGGTTCTTTATTGGGCTGATGGACTTCTTCTTATATTTGGGCCGATGGATTTTCTGAACTGAAGGCCCATGCCCATCTAATAGCAGCCCAAGGCCTATTCTTCAGCCCAAGGCCTATTCCTCATAGGTAATATCGAATAGTTAGTTCTTGTCCTAAGCCATCTACTTCCAGACTCTTCCACAGGTGTAGGTTCCTTCTTCTTGTGAGGTGAGTGCTTCTTGTGAGATGAGTGAGTTGATAATTCAACATCCCCCCTCAAGTTGGAAGGGACGGAGGTAACTCCCAACTTGCGAAGAGCAGAAGTATGAGCTGGTCCGGAAAGTGATTTGGTGAACAGATCAGCTGGCTGAGATGACGAAGGAATGTGTGAGAGTGAAATTAGACCGGAAAGATACTACTGCCGGACAAAATGGCAGTCTAATTCCACGTGCTTCGTTCTCTCGTCGAATACCGTATTCCGGGCTATATGAATCGCCGATTTGCTATCAGAAAGGACGGGAACAGGCAGAGATGGAGATATGGATAGATCTTCAAGTAATCGAGTTAGCCATGTCAACTCAGCAACAACTCTTCGCATGGATCTATATTCCGCTTCAGCAGAAGATAAAGAGATTGAGGCCTGTTTCTTGGATTTCCATGAAATAGGTGACCTGCCAAGTGTAATATAGAATCCACTTACAGATCAGCGAGAGTCTGGGCAAGAAGCCCAATCTGCGTCACAGAAAGCCATAAGTTTGAGAGAGGGATCTGAGTTCAGGATGATTCCTTGACCGGGGTTGGAATGGAGGTATCTTAAGATACGAATGGTAGCAGTGTAATGAGACAGTCGAGGAGTTTGCATATACTGGCTTAGTTTAAGCACAGCAAAGGATAAATCCGGCCGGGTGTGAGTGAGATAATTTAGTTTTCCAACGAGACGCCGGTACAAAGTGGGATTGGTTATCAAAGGACCTTCATCAGAAGTGAGTTTGGAAGATGGTTCAAGGGGCGAGGAAACACAAGATGAATTGGGTACATCAAATTCCTGCAATAGGTCTAAGGTAAATTTCCTTTGACACACTATGATTCCTTCTGCTTCTCTGAGGATTTCCATTCCTAGGAAGTAATGTAAATTACCCAGGTCTTTGACTTTGAATTATGTGTTTAAAAATGATTTAAGTGCTAAAATTTCTTGATAATCATTCCCACTGATAAGAATGTCATCGACATACACTGCTACAATAGATGTCATGTTCCCAGCACATTTAAAAAATAGGGAATAATCATTCAGGGAGGAGGAATACCCTTTAAAACTTAATGCACCTGCGAGCCGAGCATACCATTATCGTGAAGCTTGCTTCAAACCATATAGGGATTTTCTGACACACATGATTAGGGCTTGGAGGAGACATTCCAGAAGGAAATCTCATGTAGACTTCCTCTTGTAAATCTCCATGCAAAAATGCATTGCTTACAACCAACTGATGGAGTGCACAATTTATCTTAGCTGCAATTGCCATTAGACATCTGATGGTGGTCATTTTGACCATTGGTGAGAAGGTGTCAGTGTAGTCAATACCCTCTCTTTGAATGTCTCCCCTAACCACTAGTCTAGCCTTGAGCCTTTCTAATGAACCATCTGGTTTGTGTTTGACTTTGTATACCCATTTTCAAGGTAGAAATTTCTTTCCTTTTGGTAACAATACCACATCCCATGTATGATTCTCCTATAGAGCTGCAATTTCTGAGTCCATGGCATCTTTCCAACCAGGGTGCATAGAAGCTTCAGTGTAACTGAAAGGCTCTTGTATCTCTGAAATTGACTTCATCATGTGTTGATTGTGTGCTGATAAAGCTGCAAAAGAATAAACATTAGGTGCACTAGGTTGAGTGAGACAAGAGTCAGTGAAGGGGGGTGAGAAAGATGTTATTGCAAATGAAGTCCTTTAGGTGTTTTGGCCATTTGGACTCTCTGGCAGTCCTTCTAGGTGCAGGAGAAGATGAACTATGTTAATGTGAGTTGAAAATAGGTGAATGAGTGATAGGTGATGGACTGTTCCCAGAAGGGTGAACAATCTGAGGTGAAAGGTTAGATGGAGAACCAGGGTGAGAAAGAGTGTGTGCAGGGCTTGATGGATTGATATCCTGAGAGTGATCTTCATTAGGAGAGATTGGGGATTGTACAGGTGGTGAAGAAGCTGGTACAGATGTAGGATGAGAAGTATCCATTTGGGAAGGTTTTGGGAAATATAGGATTTGAAGGAGGGTGAATAGAATTGGAGACAAAGGGATACTTATCTTCAATGAAGTGAACATCTCTAGATACAACAATTTTTCTAGTGTCTAGGTCTAACAATTTGTATCCCTTTTGTCCTAGAGGGTAGCCCAAGAACACACAAGCTTTTGCTCTAGGATCAAATTTACTTCTTCCATTAGATAGAGTAGATACATAGCATAGACAACCAAAACTCTTGAAATGATCATAAGATGTAGGTTGATTAAATAGAACAGAAAGGGGTGTGCTTCCTTTGAGGACCTTAGTAGGTAATCTGTTGATTAGATAGGTAGCTGTTAGTATGCATTCTCCCCAATAGGCAATATGGATGTTTGATTGAAACAATAGGGCTCTTGCTATTTCTAGGAGATGTCTGTGCTTCCTTTTAACTATGCCATTTTGTTGAGGGGTTGCAACACAACTTGTTTGATGAAGAATCCCTTGTGACAAGAGGAAGGCAGATTCTTGACTTCCTTTCCCAAGTTCAAAAGCATTATCTGTCCTTAGATTTTGTATTTTAATTCCAAACTGTCTTTCAACCATGACTAGGAAGTTTTTCAAAACTCTAAATACATTGCTCTTTGTGCTCATTAAGAATGTTCAAGTTCCCCTACTATAATCATCCACAACAGTTAAAAAATACTTGTATCCATTATAAGTAGGGACCTTGTAAGGACCCCAAACATCAACATGTATTAATTCAAATGCTCTTTTTGTTTTGATTTGACTTAGAGGGAATGGGGATCTAGTTTGTCTAGCTTTAGGACAGACATCACATGAACATGAAAAATTAGAAGGGAAGGATATGAAACTGAAATTTTTCATTGATGAGAAAGGCAAATGCCCCAACCTAATATGCCAAAGGTTTACATCAGATATAGCATTTGCAGACAAAGTAGAAGGTGCTGAAATTTGAACAGATTTACTATGATCTAAAGATGCAACTTCATTCTGTTTATCATTAATCCTAGAATTGATGGCAGTAGGTTCCAATAGGTATAATCCTTCTCTGGCTTCACCAAAAAGTTGAGCACTCTTCATCAAAGAGGCCTGCAATATACATTGATAGATGAGAATGAGATGTTGCATAAGAATTGTGAGCAGAACCTATTGACAGACAATAGATTGTATCTGAAATTAGGCACATAAAGGACTTTTTCTAAGATATAATTAGGGAGAATGGATATCTTTCCTGTATGAGTAACTATTATCCTAGATGAGTCAGACAAATTGATGTGTAGAGGTACAGGTAGAGGTGTTAGGGAAATAAAAGCATTTGAATCAAAACACATGTGTTCAGAGGCCCCTGAATCTATTATCCAAGTTTTAGAGTTAAAAACTGAAAAACATGACCCAGAATATTTCACAATTGTACCAGCAACTGCATTTGCATTCACTTCTGCATTTGAGCTTCCTGATTTTGAAATTTTCACTTGCTTTATCATGTGCATTAGTTGAGTAAACTGGTCCTTAGAGAGGTGATGCTCCATATTATCATTGTAGTTGTTATTGGTGTCTCCCATATGCTCCTCTGAGAAAGCTTCATTGCTCCTGATAAGTCCTGTCTTCCCAATTGTGAATTCAAAATTCTCAGGGAAACCTATAATCCTGTAACAATCTGCTACAGAGTGACCTGTTTTCTTGCAGTATCTACATGTTAAATTAGGATTGAACCTTGACTTCCTGGTCTTAGAGATAGGTGCCTTTGAGTTTAGGCTCCCAGGTCTATGAAAATTATTCTGTGCCTTTTGATACTGGGTGTTAACTTTCTGCTTTCCATTCCTTTGAAAAGGGCTGTGTTGACTTGAAGAAATTCCATGGTTTCTCACCATGAAAGCTGAAGAATCAGGGGATATTAGGGGATTGGCATATATCTCTCTCTGATTCTCATCTTGAAGGATGAGTGAATAGGCATGGTTGATGTTTGGCAGAGGATTTATCATTAGGATGTTTCCTCTTGCTTGACTGTAGCATTCATTCAGCCCCATGAGAAATTGAATCAACCTTTCATCCTCTTGTGATTTCTCCATTAAATGTTTTCCATCACACACGCAAGCACAACTACATTTGACATTTGACTTCAAAGAATCTAGTTCATCCCAGATTCGTTTAAGTTTGGTGAAATAAGTTGCTATGTCATTTGTTCCTTGTGATAATCCATGTAACTCCTTTTGTAGGTGATACAACTTTGCACCATTGGACTGCCCAAATCTGTGTTCAAGACTCACCCATAGATCNTTTAAATATATGACACTATCTCCAATGTCTTTGGATAGTGAGTTCAACAACCAAGAGGTAACCATGTCGTTGCATCTACTCCATGGTTGGTGATCTTTTGAGGTAGCAGCAGGTGCTGGGTAGCTACCATTTATAAATCCCAGTTTGTTCTTTGCTGATAAGGCTATGAGGATAGATCTCCTCCAGCCTTGGAAACCTCTCCCATCGAAAACAGCATTCACCAAGCTCATTCCAGGAGAATCTGAAGAGTGAAGAAAATAGGGGTGATTGGGGTCGAAGTTGACTCCATTTTCAGCAGTGATTTGAACCACAATGGTTTCAACAGCTTCAACCATGAAGGATTAGATATGATTTTTGACAGAAGATCAAAGAAAAGTGATTAGATTTTCCAGAATCGAGCAAAGCTCTGATACCATGTAAGAAAAGGAGCTGAAGAATTGTAGAAATTTTTTTCTTGTCTCTTTCATCTATACAGTGTAATATATATATACAAAGAATTTAGAATCTAGTGAAAACAAACTCTTGCCAAGTGCACTGTTCTATTAGCCTATTCCTAACTGTATTTGTAACAAACAAAAAGAATAATTGCAGAGAATATTTATGTACTATGCAATGTTATTCAATGTATCTGGACTTGGTTCTTTATTGGGCTGATGGACTTCTTCTTAGATTTGGGCCGATGGATTTTCTGAACTGAAGGCCCATGCCCATCTAGTAGCAGCCCAAGGCCTATTCTTCAGCCCAAGGCCTATTCTTCATAGGTAATATCGAATAGTTAGTTCTTGTCCTAAGCCATCTACTTCCAGACTCTTCCACAGGCGTAGGTTCCTTCTTCTTGTGAGATGAGTGCTTCTTGTGAGATGAGTGAGTTGATAATTCAACAGGAACATACTAGGTTTATTGTTGTTACTGTATCTTAGTTTTAATAGCATAATTTTATATTCACTAAAATCTTATTGCCACGTTAAAGCTAGAAAGACAGCAAATTTAGAGTCCATTTGAACATAATAGATTTTTCCCTTTTTTCTAAAGAATTTTTATTTTTCTCCGAAATTTGTATTTATTCATAAAATTTCTAATTTTTATTTGTAGATGCATTTTGAAAATTTGAAAAACTTTAAAAATTTTCTTTTCCAAAATTTTCACTCAAATCACTCACAAAACTTCAAAAACAACCCAAAATTATATTCATGCCCAAACGCAACTCTAAATTTCAAATACCAATTTCATTTAAAAAAAAATTCACCCATTTTTAGAATTTTACCATTCTTATGTCCAAACGCCCACATAGCACCATTTTCTACTCCGTCGGACCTTCGCTAATTGCATCGATTAGCCAAGCAAAATTTGAAGCTTCCGGCAAAAACATGTGCTACGGCGATCAACGACTGCCGTCGAGGGACGATTTTTCTGACCCGAACCGTATCCGAACCCGACTCAGACTTGCGGCGGTGCAAAACCTAAGTGAGCGGCTAGCGGAGGTTGATGCACGGCTGGAACAAGCCAGGATTCGTGAAGCCGAGCTGACTCGGCAACTCGAGGAGATGAAAAAGTTCGTCGGCGTAATGGAAATCCTTGAGAGCTACATCGAACGCCAGTACCGAGAAAATCAACTTCAGCTTACCCAACTTTACGCTTCTTTTCACTAATGTTTTAGCCTTAAATCAAAGGTACATAATCAGACAATTTAAGTTTAGGATAAATTACTGAACAAGAAATTGAACGCGAAAAGTATTTCTTTTTCGTTGTGTTTTTGCCTTAGGATTTCGTTGATTGCGGATTTACATGGTTTTAGTTTGTTTTCGAGTTTCGTCTTTGGTACTCTTGAATACATACAGCCAATGAAAAAAGTAATTAACCAAGATATGAATTATAAACTCTCGAGCCACAACAGTTAGGGTAGTAAGTTAGTAAGTAGTCGAGCACTTTTTTTTTCATAGCTGTAGTACTGTTAGTGTTGTGTTCCCTATTTTTAGATCGCTATTAGTTTTTTTGGCTGTTGTTACTATTTTTCTTTTCGTAGTTCTTTAGTCATAATTGCTATGATTTTACTTTTATTGAGCTGAGCGTCTACCAAAAATAATATTTCTACCTTCACAAAGTAGGGATAAGGTAAATTGTTGGGGGATACACGTGCTATATTGTTGTTGTTGTTGGGTGCGTGTCGGATCCTCTAAAAGTAGAGGATTTGGCACGGGTGACATCATTTTGGAGAGTCCGTGAAACATAGCTCATCACATACAGTCAAATCTTTCAAATACATTCAAAATGTTGTGTGCTCTGTGGACTGTGTGCCTGCCATCAGTGGGTAGTTTTGGGTGGTTCTTTCAGCTATTTTCTAAAGTTTAAACCACAACAAGTTTCGATCTGTCTCTATTGAACTGCAATTGTGGTCACCTACAATGTGTTTGGTTCTTTTTCATAACTTGGATGTTGGATCATTTTCTGCTTTGTCGACAGTACCAGATAGTGCTAGGAATACTACTACCCAGTGTAATGTTCAATTTGTTCATTTTTTATATGATTACATGTGTTACAACAATCTCTTGCAGAAATGCAGAGTAAGGCGGTGTATAATAGACCTTTGTGGTCCGGCCCTTCCCTGGACCCCGCGCATAGCGTGAGCTTAGTGTATCGGGCTGCCCCTTTTACCTGTGTTACAACCACATATATCTGTGTTGTTTTATTTATGAAATTTCCTACTTATAACTCCAAAGGTAAAGATCCAAACATGTGAATATGTGATGCAGTTGTGTACGTTGGCTGGATGTTCAATTCTGAGAAGGCTTATGGGATAAGGTCTGCGTACAGACTACCCTTCCCAGACCCCACCTGTTAGGATCAAACTGGGTTAGTTGTTGTTGTTGTTAGCACATCTTTCTACATATTTGAAAACGTAGGCCTCTTTAGTAGCGGCTTCTTCCATGTTTTGTAGTGCTAAGTTCTGTTTGTTTGAAATTACTCGAATAAAATGGTTCTTTTAACGCGATGTTGCAAGTGATATTTGGTTCTGAGGTACAGTTTACAATTACAGCAACATTGGTAAAGGCAGTGTCTCATCTTTTGGCCATGAAACCTTGTTTCTTGATCTAACACGACGATTTCCGTTGTTAGCATTCAGGCTCACTGAGACAGAATATCCCTTAGATTGGCTATATTTCATGTCAATATTGGCGAATGGCTATCACTGATACTTGACAGAAGTTCCACTTTATCGTTTTTATTCTACATTTCCAGTGATTTTGTGATATGTGTTTACCTTGAGTAAGAGATGTATTGAAAGTATCATCTGTGATGCCAGTATATATAGGTTTGGACAGTATTTGATCTTTATCTCACAGTGGTACTTATGATGACTACATACCACAATTTTAAATCGTTTTCTGTCTCTTCCTCACCTTTGATTTATATGAGTTGGTTTGATTTTAACCTAACTAACCCACTATTTAAGTCACTTAACCAAACTAGTACATTTTTTTTTGAAGTTTAACCGAAATAATATAAACGTACGTATTTCTCAATAACGAAATAGGAAATATTTTATCCAAAAAATTTAATGGCAAAAAAGTAACGCTGACGGAACAAATGGAGGTATAAATTGTTAGTATCAGTAACGTTCTCTTATATATTCTCTGGCAATTAAGAATAGTCGTACACCAGTTATTGAGTGGTTGGAATTTATGTAATAATGTTATTGTAATCTTGAATGTTACGGCAAGTAACGTTACTCTGTGAAAGTTTTATCACCGTACATTCTTGACCTCAGATGATTTGCCAATGCATCATTTAATAAATTGTTGCTCACCAAATTTACTTCAACCAGATTTCTACCTATTTTACATATGCATAAGCAATTCAACACGTATGATCAGTTAAATAAATAATTCAGTTTCTTGTCAAAATATATACTTTTTTGTTGGTTACGATTTTACGTAATCAGTTTTTATGCGTCATTTTCTCATAGGTGTAAAGATGTCAAATTTTGAACACAATGTGATAGTTGCTCTATATTGGGGTGGGTGGGGGGATAGTTACTGAAATGAAAGGATTTCGATATACTGAATGTGCCAGAATGATTGTTAACATGTCCATTTCAATGAATTATGGACAGTTGGTTGCATTATTGCATGAGAAAATGGGAACAAACAGTAATGACGTCCAATTTCCGGAAAATATCCAAGTTCATTTCAAGATATTGGTGTTAATCATGAGAGTCCATTTAGTCAGCATGTCCCTCAATATCCACATTGATCTCAAAGTCGCTGGACACATCATAGAGGGCGACACACACACTCAATAAAGCCAGAAGGTGTACGGATCCGGGGAGAAAGACTTAAGTGGGTTGAGTAAAAGATCAAGGAATTAAGTGGGGATCGTGTTCGGAGATCAACGGATGATAGTTAAGAACGAACGAAGAATCGAGTAGGCATATTACGCATTGTCTAGTAAAATGCACATAACTTTTTCTGTGTATCGTTTTCATCGACAACAATTTATACCTCCGTTTGTTCCGTAAGCCATTACTTTTTTGCCATTAAAATTTTTAAATAAAATATTTCCTATTTCGTTATTGAGAAATACGTTTATATTATTTCGGTTAAACTTTTAAAAAATGTACTAGTTTGGTTAAATGACTTAAAATAAGAGGTTAGTTAGGTTAAAAATTCCTTCTTGCTCAAACCTACATTGACAACTTTTTCATATTTAATTTTGTATTACTACTTAATACTTATCATCAACAACAAGCAGCTGCAACCATGCATTTTTTTTAGGAAAGTAGTACTCCTAATATAATTAGGAACATAAAATAAATTAGGCAGCAACATTTAATTGTCTTTCAATATTTGAATTAAACGCCACCTTAATATAATTAATGAAATTGGATTTTCCCAATTCCAGTCATTGAAGGAAAAACCAAAACACAATTCCTATTCCTACTCACTGAAGGAAAGCCAATTTCTCTTCCTATATAAATTCAGTTGCAACGCCTCACTTTTTCATTCCAACAAAATCAATCTCCTTTTCTTGGTAAAAAAAGTCAAAATGGCTCCAATTACCAAAACACACAGTGATTTAAAGAAACGCCAATCAAGAATAACAATGATTTTAAAAGCATCAAACACAATAGCATTCAAGAAACAAGAGAGAAGAAAAGATGAACCATTTCAAAAGGGTGATGAAGTTGAAGTAGCAAGTCATGAATATGGATTTATTGGTTCTTATTATACAGCAACTATTGTTTCTTCTGTTGGTGCTTATCATTACAAAGTCAAGTACAAAACTCTGTTAACTGATGATAATAATTCTGCGCCATTAGAGGAGATTGTCACCGTCGACGAAGTCCGTCCAACGCCACCTGAAAAACAAGAAAATTTGCCAGAAAATAATTTTTGTTTGTATGATATGGTTGATGCATTTGATAATGATGGTTGGTGGTTTGGATTTATTACTGGAAAAATAGGAGAAAATTATTATGTTTATTTCCCTACGACTGCTGATAAAGTAGCATATCCTCCTGAAGTTTTGAGGTTTCATCAAGAATGGTGTAATGGCAAGTGGATTACTATTTCTTCCAAAAAAAGGAATGAATGATTTTTTGACTTATTGTACTCATTTTGGTCTCAAGAGATTAACTTTCTCTTTTCAAGAAAAAAAAAATAGTGTTTATATAAATAGGGTGTAAGAGGAAATATTCATTTATTTGTATTATCGTTTAGACGAATGATTCATTACTTTCTTACTCAAGTAATGTTAGTTTCCAGGTTTTTTAGTTTACTCTGGCGTAATATGAATGTGGTTTATTAAGTTTTAAAATTTCTATTTTGCATGTCGGATACTATTAGTTTTGCTTATTTTGTGCTTGGTCATGAACTCATGAATAATAAGAAAGAGCATTTAACCTTTCAAGAATTGAGACACTAAAAGCTTTAGTAGGCGTCTTTAAAATTCTCTCCACACATTAACAAAAAAGTCAAATCATTTTGACTCAAATCGCAGAGTATTCGTCACATATATTCCTAATTCAAAGATAAAAAAACTGACGGTCTCATGTTTGAACTTGCAAAAACAACTTTTGGCGCAAGAATGAGTTAGCATTTAATTTTGTCATATCTCTTTTTAAAATATTTCCAGAATAATCAAATGGTGAATGGTTGTTAGGTTATATTTATTGGACAAATACAGTAAGTTCTATTTAAGAAAAGCTACAAAACCGGGATTTATTGTACCAAAATAGTAAGTACTATTTAAGAAAACCTAGAATGAAAAGTAGAGAGTTAAACAGGTCGATTAAGCAACTAATGTTACTTAAATTTTGATTTATTTGATTGAATTATAAATGGGGGTGTAGCTCATATGGTAGAGCGCTCGCTTCGCATGCGAGAGGCACGGGGTTCGATTCCCCGCACCTCCATTTTTATTTACATTATCTACTTCGATCCATAGCAACTATATTTTAAGAAAGGGATAGAAAAGAATAATAGTTAGTTCATACTAAAAAAATAGGTCAGAGGTTCAAGCCGTGGACGCTGAATATTTTGTGCACATGATAACCCTTTTATACTAAGAAATAATTTTTACTTATATTCCATTAACGAGCAACTATATTTTAAGAATTCAAGTCGGGGACGCTAAATATTTTGTGCACATGACAACCCTTTCATACTAAAAAAACAGAGTGTGTGTGTGACCTGTAACTTCTTTGGGTTTGAAATACTTTATATGATTCAATATTATGAAGCTAAGAACATGTACAGCTGCATTTGTTTGAACCTCCAAGTTTTTTTCTTTTAAGAAAAAAGTTAATTACTCAAAGTTGACCATTTCTGAACCGAGGGTCTACCGGAAACAACCTCTGGATTTATTATTATTGTTGTTGTCTTGATACTGCGAAATGAGACTGATTAGGAAGTTTTAGAAGATGTGTTTTCTTTCTGCAAATTGTTTAAAAAAACACAGAAAAGGCTGTGTGTATATATATATATATATATACATATACATACACCTAGATAAAATATCTACAGACCACCTTATCAAATTCTACTATTTAACATACAAAAATATGATCAGCTACAAAATGAATCATCAATATGATGATTGCAACAAAATCCAATAACAATATGAAAGAAACACAAAAAATGAACTCTTTTCTTTTACATAATGATATATATACTGTACTTAATGCAGTACAAAATCCCTTCTTTCCTACTGCATAAAAAACTTGTGCTGCTAATAGCCTCAAAGTTTTGGATGCTGATTCTCTGCATTCAACCGGGCAGTTATTGGCTTAAACGCCCTCCCTTTTACGCGCTTATATATCAAAATGGATAACAACTAGTATAGCAGCAGAATCAGAGCAAGAATCGACAGCATTTGACAAAAAAGTGGAGAAAGATTACTCCATAACGAGTTCCATATGGCGATTGAGATCCTGGATATAATTTGTGCTGGTATAATCTTCTGAAAACATCAATGCTCTCCCTCCCATTGACTTTTGCTTCATTTCTACTGGCGCGTTCTCGCCTTTCAGTAGCTGAACAACCTGCAGATTCAAAAAAAATTTGTAACCATTTGGTGAAGCTAAATTTTCATTCGCGGAATAGTTTGTTTTTTTTGCATATACAGTATACTCAAAACATTGAGTGTCAACTCTTACTATAAAAGGATCTTCTAAGTCGCTTTGGATATATGTTAAGCCTTTTGTAAATAAAAGGGAAGCCCGGTGCACTAAGCTCACGCTATACGTGGGATCCGGGGAAGGACAGGACCACAAGAGTCTATTGTTTGCAGCCTTACCCTACATTTCTGCAAGAGGCTGTTTCCCCGGCTCGAACCCGTGACCTCATGGTCACATGCAGCAACTTTACCGGTTACGCCAAGGATCCCCTTCAAGACTTTTACAGATAGGTGTTGTTTAATATCCTTGTTGTTCTAACTCTATGACCAAGATTTTGTAGGTAATCGGATCCTTCACACGATCAATCTTTTACTTATAAGAGTGAGTTTATGAACTTAAAAAACTTGCAAATTCGAGCAATGATCAACAACACTCAAAATCAATACACAAATGCTGGTAAAATTTGAAGGCTATTTTCAACTTGAAAGGGCGACAGAATGTAAAGATACATCGTTACCTTTTTCATGTTGGGGCGCATATCAGGCAAGTTATGAAGGCATATTAAAGCTGTAAACATGGCACGTTTCATCTCAACAACATCATAGTCATCACCTAAACGAGGATCTGCTATTTCCTTGATGCTGTTGTTTTCCAATAATGGTTTTGCCTATGCACAATTGCAACAGGTATACAATAAGTAGTAAAGAATATGACAAGTTTTTCTAAATAATGTGTCAGTTTAAGAGGATCATACCCACATCACAAGGCTTTTTCTATACGAATCAACTGCACGACGACCAGTAATAAGCTCCAATAGTAAAACTCCAAAGGCAAATACATCTGTCTTTTCATTAACAATTCCATGCATAAAATACTCTGGAGCCATATATCTGACAACCAATTTGCCATACATCAGATCATAACAAAGCAACATTGATAACAAATATAAATCTTTACATACCCGAAAGTTCCTTCAATGGGAGAAACAACATGATGAACCCATTTTTCTGGCAGCCATTTTGCTAGCCCAAAATCAGAAATCTGCACCGATGCAAATTAATAAACGCTCCATATAACAAAATTCAAAACTTAGAGAAATTCGGATGAAATCATACTTTACAGTAGAGGTTTCTAAAGGGGAAAAAAGATTGAAACCTGAGGTTCATAATCTTCAGTTAGTAAAATGTTTGAGGCTGTAATATCTCTATGGATTATGCGCTTTTGGCAATCACAATGAAGATAATGCAATCCCTCAGCTATACCAACAGCAACTTTATGTCTTATTCCCCATTCAAGTCTCTCTTCTGAACCTGAAATGCTGAGTTTTTCGTTTATCAGTCAAAATAACATAATATTTCCATGTTCACCTCATTACTCGAGACATTTTGTTCAGTATTAAGCGTTAACCATATTATCAGTCATTAGGCCATGAAATCAAGATTAAACAAACATAACTAGCCAAGTTAAGAGGGATTACAGCACCGTGTAGTAAAGTACCGATGCTTCCATGGGGTAAGAACTGAAGAATAAGGTATAATCCGCCATCAGCGCTATAACCGATTAATTTAGCAGCATTAGGATGGTTAATGTGAGCAATAATTCCCAGTTCAGATAAGAAATCATCAACTTTGTCCTCATCATTCTTCTCTTGCTTTGTTATCTTCTTCACCGCGACAAGTTGACCATCAGGCAAACATCCTTTGTACACTTCTGCATGTCCACCTTGCCCAATCAAGTTGTCTGTCACATTCCAAGGTACAATTCAGTATAACAAAGGGTAAACTACGCGCAAATGTTTATTCTCGAGTAATAGAGATTATGCTATCTAATTAAAACAGTTTAAAATTTGCAAGAAAGTAACATAATTGGTGTAAAATTGTGGGATCAATGACAATGACAAGAAGATGCAGGCATGTGCTATCACTTAATGAGACAACAGCATCAAATTGGCAATTTCAGTTTTTGAGGGAACAAATGAAAACATAAAGGACCATAGGCATTAAGGAAAATTTAATAAGTCGGTCCATCAATAACTCATGCCAACTCGCGAAAAAGTTCCACATTGAACACTCTGATCTGTTATAGTTGGCCGGATGAAAAAGTTCCACATTGAACAACTCAGTCAATTTCCTCACGTGGGGTCTGGGAAGGGTACGATGTACGCAACCTTACCCCTACCCTGGAAGGCCAAGGAGGCTGTTTCCAATGGACAACGATCTGACTATACATTCTAATTTTAGAAAGGGACTACCACTTTCTCATGTCTATCTAATCCATATCCAAATGTTACTACTCTAAGGACTTTATCAGTTAAAAACTATTATGACTTTAATGCAAAGTACTCTATATGTGTCTGCCTGTCTAGTCATTCTCTAATTTAATTAATTAGATGTAGTACATAATATCATTTTCTATCCTCACAAGGTAGGGGTAAGGTCTGCGTACACACTATCCTCCCCATATCCCACAATGTGGGATAATGCTGAGCATGTTGTTGTTTTTATAGGTTATTAATTAATACTACAGGTTAATATTTTGTTTGTGTATGACCTATAGTTCACGGGTTCGAGCCGTCGAAGCAGCCAATAATGCTTGCATTAGGGTATGCTATCAACATCGCATCCCCTTGGAGTTCGACCCTTTCCCGAACCCTGTGTTAATGCGAGATACTTTGTGCATAGTGCTGCTCTTTTTTTCATATAGATTTACCTGAATTACCTTGTATGCGACTTAATTGCGTAAATATTCTTTAAACCAAAGATGCATAGAATTTAAACTAGAAAAATTGATTAAGTATGGAGTATTACCTTGATTAAAATTATCAGTAGCTTCGGCAAGATCCCTATAGCTAAAATTCCTCCAAGAAGGTTTTGGAATAACAGAATCATCATCACAATCAGTAGATTCTTCTTCAGCACTTCTATTTTTGGACAAAATTCTCCTTATATTCTTTGGTAATATCATCTCATACCCTCCTAATAATGGTATACTTGACAATCTTCTCATTGATCTTCTTTTTATATTATCAAAAAGATTTTTCCAATAAACACCTTGAATTAATTCTCCTGAAGATGATGATGCAAAACTGCTGCTCCTATCATCACTGCTGCTAATGCTGCTATTGTCTGAATCTGATGAATTCAATGTAGGAATTTCTAATACTCCTCTTGGTGATAATGATGATGAGTACTGATTAATGTCTCTATTATTGTTGTTGTTGTTATCTTCCACTTTTTTCTCATCTTTTTTATTACCTTCTTTTTCTCCATTTTCTTGGTCACAAGCAACAACTTTTCTACCTGCAAAATTCATAGGTAAAAGAAGAATTTATTGGCAAAAAGGTGTATAAATCATAAGTCAGTGGCGGAGACAGAAATTCGAGATTAGAATATGTACTTCTCTAGTGTCAAGGATATTTAAAAACCATTTATATATGTTCAAAAATTTAGAGCAACCGTCAAGCTGTCTTTGTATGACCTATATGTCATAGATTCGAGCCGTTCCATCAACCACTATCAGGTTAAAGGCTGCCTACATCACACCTCCTTGGAATGTGGCTCGTCCCCGTATTTTTGCGTGAACGCGACATGCTTTTATTTGCCTAATATAACTTTTTGACAAAGTGAATTCTCTTCATTACATGTGACTCACACTAGATTGACAACCAGCAATAATTTTTGAAAATATAATAATATGTAGGAAATTTGAGATTAAGGCGTAGTTATAATGACAGTTCTATTTAAATCATTAATAAACAAGAACATTCATATAGTACATAATAAGAAAAAATGCAGCATACACAATCTTGTATAATATAAAGAATATTCAAGGTTTACACCAAAAATAACACATATAAAGGAAAATAAATGATAATAAGTGCAAAGAAAAAGATAAAAATAACCTTCCATTGGGATATTTGGAATTTGTGTCAAATGCTCAAATGAATCAATAGAAGCTTCCTGTAATAATATGCTGGAAAAGAGCTAACAAAAAATTCATAGAAATAAGCTCTGAATATATTATATTTACATTTGAGAAAATTAAATTCCAATCAAACTCTCTTCTCCCCTGCAGAAAACAGGATGAAGAAGAAAGGAAGAAGAGAGAAAGAAAGAAAAAATTGAAGAGTTTTGAGCAAAAATGATTTTAGCTTTGGGAGGTTGTTATTCTTCTTTGAAAAAAAATGGAGGTGAAGCTGTAGAAGTGGAGAGAAAAAAACGGATTTTGGGGTAATTGAAAAAATTGTTTGAGTACATTTATATACACTAATTAATAACTATAGGTGAATTAATATTGTAATTCATTAAATAGTTGTGGCTGATGAAATACCAGCCTTTGGATTATGACATTCTTGATTTTTGGTGCAACTATCATTAGGACATTGTCGGAGAAAAGAGTGTATATATTACTCCCTCTGTCTTTTACACGCTACTTAAGAAATATTAATTAGAAAAAGAATTAGATTTTTTCTATTTTTATTGAATATATTTTAAGATATAATCTCTCTTCATTGAATATTTATTCTATTTATGTGTTATCTCAATCTTCAAGAACAATTATTACTAAGGGTAACAAAAAAAAGAAAAAATAATCAATTTTGACTTGAATTTCTAAAATGACAAATAATTTGAGATAACTAGTTTTAGTAACCACGACTGTTAATATGAAATAGAAGGAGTACTTCCCTTGTTTAATATTATTTGTTGTGGTTTCTAAAAATAATTGTTCTCGATGCCTGCAAAAACCTTAATTATGAGTAAGTAATAAATGCAGAGAAATTATATTTTGAGATATAAATAATGGTAAAATAATCAAAAACCTTTCATAATATTTTCTTAAGGAGCGTGTAAAAGAAAACACGACAGATAGTATGAGACGGAGGGAGTACTCTTTCAGTCTCAAATACGTCACTTCAGAAAATATTAATTAAAAGGAATTTGGACTATTTTACCCTTATTTATGTTTTAAGAAATAATCTTTCCTGTATTATTTTCATCTTACAATTACTATTAGGTATCAATAACTATTGAAAGTTCAATGGCAAGGAGGCAGCAGAGCTTGTGGTGTTCGTGGGGGAGGGGGGAGGTTATGAATCAAAGTTTCCACATTAACTAAGAGCCAAAGTTGGAATGATTCTATTGAAGAAATGTGGATTTAATTTGAAAAAGTTTTAATATTAGTCATTAGTTAACATGATGATATAGTCAAGATCAATGTGATGTGCTTGTGTGCAAATACATATTTGGTAATTAACACCAAAGTTGAATTTAATATCGTATAAATTCTTAGGAATCAAATGAAACAAAACCAAAGTTTATTTATTTGGAATAATTCTGGAGACCTCTCTCGGATAGAATTATCTCTTAATACGTTTTAGATAAAAAGTTATCTATTATATTTTCTCGAATTACCCCTTACTATACCAACCACCAATCTATGGTGTAGACAATAAATTACATTAATAAAATAATCGAGATCAAAAAATATTGCAACAACCGTCTCAAGTAATATGAGTGTATAATTTTTATGAATCCTCTGATTCTTTTTTTCAATAATAAATAAATTCAAGGGCTTTTGAGCTTGATATTGAATCTATATTTGTTGTCACGAACGATGATCTTGAATTCAACTAGCACGAACTTTGATTTGAACTCGTACTCCTTGAATCATGATTTGCTCTTCGTTCTTGAGCTTGAACTTGACTTCTTGAACTTGAATTTGATGCTTGAAGCTTGAAACTTATAGAGAAATTTGCGGCGTTTAATTCACGAGCTCTCTCTTGCTTCTTGTGTCTTTTCTGAGTTATGAATACCTCTATTTATAGTTGTGGACGAGAGGAGTTGTGATGAGAACAAACTATTTCCGACCAATCAGACTGAAGTGTGGCAAAGCCGCATTTGATTGGCCATGTCACTTGCACACGTGGCGCGGGTTTACTGGCCTTTTAATTTGACTTCGCATGCCTTGTCATTTTGACATGTGGCACGATCCTATTGCCTCTTCCGTTTGACTTGGAGTGTCACGTTATTTGACTCGTAGCACCAAACTGGGCCTCTAAGAAGATGACATCTTGGGCTCAATAAAGTAGGCTCAGCACTTGTAGCTTGATTACCTAGGCTAGCCCAATAAATTTAAATTTATTTATTTAACCCATATATATCAGACTTATATAATTGATCCAATTATATTACCCCATATATTTCGCCGGACTAATATATTTAAAATATAGTCCATATTAATTTATTGATTTAAATTCGATAAAATCTAAATGCTTACAAATAGGATGTTAATTTATGCAAAACGCTCTAGACAGGATTAAGATTAGTTTAGACAAGCACTCTTATAATAAAAATTATTAATTTTCTTAAAGGTATAGAAAAAATTCAAAATTCAAAAAATATAGACCTAAGATAATATTAATTTTAATTTGAATATGACTGTAGCTTGTCCAAGTGCTTCATGTCTTCTTAATCATGATTTAGAGTGCATAATTTTTCTAGAGTGCATGAGGAAAATTTGTTGTCTGAGTTTTCAATCTTCTCTCCCTTCCCACATACATACTTCCAGTATTTGTTTTGGAGTTCTATTAATGAGGATTCAAATTGAATATTCTATTTTAAAGTAAAATATTTTGTCGCAACGACGACTTCATTTCTATAACTTTCTCTTTAGCTTTTCTTTTTCTTTCTTTTCTCTTAGTAAACAATCATTTTCATTAGAAATTTTTACATTCCTATACCATATAGGAAACTATATTACCCTCAATGTTTAAGGTTTTGATATAATTATATTTAGTATACCTAATTACCAATTATATATCATTTATGTATTAACTCTACATTAAATGGTCCGTATATCCCTCCTAAATCAATAGTACCGTATATCCCACAGAATCTCCCCCCCCCCCCCC
>ML392914.1:0-32460 GCA_005239525.1 Nicotiana knightiana
TTTCCTCAAGTAGAACTTAAAGTCTATTCATCCAAATGGGATCGACCGATTCAAGTTATTGCCTTCATCGACACTGGAGCTGCTTCCTCACTCATAAATCCTGATGTACTTCCTGAAAACCAATGGGTGCCGCACTTTAAGGATTTCAACACTGCATCAAATGGAATTCTGACTACCACTGTCATCACAAAGCATCCGGTCACAATCGAGTTCTTTCCAGGATTGAAGTACAGGGCCAAGCTTATAGGATCTGATGTACCAGGAAAAGATCTTATTGTTGGATTCGACATTTACAGACAACTCAAAGATCAACTCCAGATCAAGGCTCACGGAATAGCTTTTAAGAAGCAGTTCAAACCATATTCCGATATTCCAAGGCTATTCCAAATCACCAACGACGAACAAATCAAGGAGATTGAGCAAAATCTCATTGAGCATTCATGTGCTGAATCCCACAAGGATTTCATGAAGAAAGAGAAAAGCCCGTTATGGAAAAATGAAGAATTTTTTATCAAGCTCCCTTTCAAGAAGAATGAAAACATCAATCCAACAAAAGCAAGTCATTCAGGCATGAATCCAGATCATCTCCAGCTTGCAAAGAAAGAATGTGAAGAACTTTTGGAATTTGATCTAATAGAGCCATCCGATTCACAGTGGGCATGCGAAGCATTCTATGTCAATAAAAGAGCTGAGCAAACAAGAGGAAAACTCAGGTTAGTCATTAATTACCAGCCACTTAACCATTTCCTCCAAGATGATAAATTCCCTATTCCAAATAAACTCACTCTTTTCTCCCACTTAGCCAAGGCCAAATATTTTTCCAAGTTTGATTTAAAATCTGGATTCTGGCAATTGGGAATTCACCCTGAAGAAAGACCCAAAACTGGTTTTTGCATCCCCGATCATCACTTCCAATGGAAGGTCATGCCCTTCGGATTAAAGACTGCACCCTCATTATTCCAAAAAGCCATGATAAAAATATTCCAACCCATCCTCCATACCTCTTTGGTCTACATTGATGACATCCTGCTATTTAGCAATACATTGGAGGAACATGTCATTTTGCTTCGTCAGTTTGAGGCATTGATAACACAATATGGAATCATGCTTTCAGAAAAAAAGATGGTTCTTGCACAGAAGGAGATTGATTTTCTTGGAATGCATTTTATCCAAGGTGCATACAGTCCAGGGCCACATATATGTCAAGAACTACTCAAATTTCCAGATACCAGCTTCACAACAAAGCAGATCCAACAGTTCTTGGGTGTAATAAATTATGTGAGAGATTTCATACCAAATATTTCTACATGCATTTCTCCACTTACAGACATGCTCAAGAAAAATGCTCCATCATGGGGAAAGAAGCAAGATGAAGCAGTCAGGGAAATAAAGGAGATTTCAAAAAATGTCAAGTCCCTCTACATCCCTTCAGACGGTAAGAAAATACTGCAGACTGATGCCAGCAATGAATACTGGAGTGCCGTTCTATTTGAAGAAAAAGATGGCCAGAGAAAAATATGCGGATATGCCAGCGGAAGGTTTAAAGAGGCGGAGCAACATTATCACTCCACATTCAAGGAAATACTTGCAGTAAAAAATGGAATCAAGAAATTCAATTTTTTCCTGATTCACACAGAATTTCTGATAGAAATGGATATGAAGGCTTTCCCAAAGATGATCCAGTTGAATGCAAAAATTATTCCCAATCCGCAAATTCTCAGGTGGGCTCAATGGTTCTCTCCATACAAGTTCCAAGTCAAGCACCTCAAAGGAAAGGATAAGATTCTCGCAGATTTTCTATCTCAACCAGAAGAATTTTCAAGGAGATTTTCCTCGGCAAAACTGAAGCCTAACCAAAACCTAACCAATCAGATTTTCATGTTCTCAAATATATAGGGAACAAGTCCATTAAAGCCAACAGATCATCCACCGGAGTTGTTCAACCTCATGGATCCTTTTGATCCGTCAATTATTATGGAAAGAAGGACTTATTATGAGCTTCAAGCTTTCTGACAACACGGAGGATCAATTCTCAAGCCATATGGGGTCAATCCAGAATATCCTTTCTGCCATATATTCATAGCTCAAGCGAAGGATTTTCCACAAGAATTATTATGGTTTTTCTGGTACATGTGCCATCAGTACTACATTTTCATGGAATTCAAGTGCAATGTCTTCAAAGATTTTGACAACATTGAACCAGCTCTTAAAGTATTTCTACTATGGTTCAAGCCTAGAAGATATTGGATAAAATGTTTCAATGATTCCTGCAATGCAAAGGTATTCATGTTTCACATGCCAATAAAGATTATTAACGGAAAAGTCCAGGCACAAGCAAAGTCATCATTCTGGTGGAAACTTCCCGTGTCCATTTTTTCCATGGAAGAAGAATAAAGTGAAGCACAGAGTGTTATCTTCCAGCAAAACAGGTGCATCCCGAAAGAAATATGGCCAAAAGATTGGGCAAGTTGGAATTATACCAGCACTCATCCTCACTGGGAAAAAGTCCGAGAAGCAGCAAAAGAATATCAAACTCCGTATGAAATAATCCGAGAAAAGATCACGCAAGACATCTCCAGATTAAGGTTACGGACCACATCCTACAATCCAAAGGAGAAGGAACATGCCGAGAAAGAACCGACAAATTCTAGGTGTTACTACACAAGATCTCTGAAAAGATGCCTAGAAGACAGACCAGGAAGATCAATTATCTAAATCCTTGTTAATCTCACCATAATCCTACATTACCTACCAAAAAACCCTAAAAATCATCTACCCATGCCAAGACAAAATTTCACATCCTTCCAAACCAGCTGGGGCCCATTTTCACATGCCTTCACATGTTTTCACATGCCTCTACATACTTCAACACATGCAGCACACTATTTTCACATGCTCCCACAACCTGTCACATGCCAAAACCATGTATATTTCACCCCTGTCACATGTTTCCAGGAGCTTTTAATTGGTTTTTCCTAAGGTCCTTCACATGTAAAAAGGGGCCCACTTGTAGATAAGTTTTCCATGTAAGATAGGTTTAATTTAATGCAGGTTTGTCTTGTAATAACCTCCTACTCCTATATAAAGGAGGCCTTGTAGTAGTTGTAGGATTATCTTGTAACTTTTCTAAACCTTTGTGATATACTACATATGAGTTCCTTCTAAATTTCCTTCTTGTTCTTTCTTTCGAATGGATGGAAAGGCCGGTCCATGTATGAAAATAGAGTAAGAATACTCTAAGAAAGTTAGCTTGTTGTAGTACGAATGTTTTCTGAGTTTTAACAGTTGGGTTGATTGTAGTACAACAGTTTTCTGAGTTGTGTAGCTTGGCAAGCCGTCCCTTATGGGTTGTTGAAGCCAGCCCCTTTGGTAGGAAAACTGTTGCGACTACAAGCAAATTAACTGTTAGTGTAGCTTGGCAATAGCCAACCCTTTTGTAGGAAAACTTTCATATCTATGATATAGTTTGCTTGCTTGGAGTCTCTTGCTCTGTTCATCCTACTGTGGTATCAAAGCCAGCCCATCCTTTCGGAGGGAGGAACAGTTTGCTAAATATGCAGACTGGTTAATCCAGAGTTATTTGCAAATAGGTGCCCTAACACAACTTAATCCGTTAGGTGGTGACTTTCTCTTTTATAACCCTTCCTTTAAAAGAGTTGTCACGTGTCGAAACCTGATTTCGCGAGAAAAAGGGGCACGACATTGGTTATTCTTTCCTCTTGTTTGACTAACGTGCATATTGACTCTACATTGGCAGTGCTCCACAAGAGGAAGAAATCTATTAGGTGGACTTTGGCGGATTTCTAACAAATCGTGGACTTCTCCAGTGCAATGTATTCCGAAGAAGGGGCATAACCGTGCTCACCAATGATAAGAATGAGTTGATTCCAACAATAACGGTGACCCGGTGGAGAGTGTGTATGGACTATCGGAAGCTAAACAAAGTCACAAGGAAAGACCATTTCCCACTACCCTTTCTTGACCAAATGCTTGATAGGTTGGCCGGCCGGGAATTGAATTGCTTTCTAAATGTATATTTGGTGTACAATCAAATCCTTATTGCCCCATAAGATCAAAAGAAAACAACTTTCACTTGTCCCTATGGCACTTTCGCTTTCAAGCGGATGCCTTTTGGCTTACGCAATGCACCGACAACTTTTCAACGTTGTATGATGGCGATCTTTACGATTTGGTAGAGGACTACCTTGAAGTCTTCATGGATGACTTTTCGGTAGTCGGGGATTCCTTTGGTGATTGCTTGGAAAATTTGGATAAGGTATTGGCAAGGTGTGAAGAGACGAACTTGGTGTTGAATTCGGAGAAATTCTATTTCATGGTCGAGGAAGGTATTGTCCTTGGCCACAAGATTTACAAGAAGGGAATAGAGGTCGACAAGGCGAAAATGGAGGTGATTTCTAAACCTCCACCTCCAACATCAGTGAAGGGCATGAGAAGTTTCTTGGGTCATGCGGGGTTCTACCGGTGCTTCATAAAGGATTTTTCCAAAGTGATGAACCCCTTGAGCAAGCTTTTGGAGAAAGATACTAAATTTCACTTCAATGATGATTGCATGAGAGCATTTGAATTGCTCAAGTTCAAGTTGACAACTACTCTCTTTATCGCCGTCCTAATTGAAGCATTCCTTTTGAGCTCATGTGCGATTCTATTGATGTAGCGGTTGGAGTAGTTTTGGGGCAACATATCAACAAGATTTTTCATCCGGTGTACTATTCTATTAAGACCATGAATGATGCCCAAGTCAATTACACCGTTACCGAAAAAAGCTCCTTGTGTCATGCCCCAAATCTGAAGAGGCGTGGTCGGCACCCGGTGGCATACTCGGCCCGAGCATACCACTCTGTAATTGTGAAATCTAGAGGGGTAACCCTCAACCAAGGCCGATAAGGCCATATTCTAAATCTTCTAAAAATAACATCTACAACCAGCAATACCAAACTAAACATTTACATAGGGCTGGTAAAATCACAATACTGATATTAAAAAAATGTACAGGACTCGTCTACAAGCCTCTAGGGATAATTGAACTGAATCATGGTCGGGATAGGGGCCTCGACCTACCCATCAAACATGTATAAATGGACTCCAAGGTATAGACCTGGTAACTCCGAGAAAGTGGAGCTTACCAACCAAGCTGATGTTTGACTTTGTCTACGGGGAAGGTCTATCCAGTTGTCTATCAGGACTGCAAGCATGAAATGCAGCATCCCTAACAAAAGGGACGTCAGTACGAAATAATGTACCGAGTAGGGATACTTACGTAGTAGGGATAGTTCTAATGTTATTATTTTTTTTAATTTCGTACTCGGATGTTAATTTTCTTTGAAACCCTTGTAGAGACCTTAAAGGTAAGTTTATGGTGGTTCTCTGGTCGTGTTCTATGAAACAATGAATAGAAAGACGATTTAAAACCTATATATATCAACTTTTTAAAAGTCAAAGAGGTGCTAGCTTGGCACCCTAGCATTGGCCCTTCTTCCGACGCTTATATCTTTTTATACTGATGTCGTATGAACAAACTGTTAAAAGCATTAGAAACTAAATTCCAATAGCTTAAATTTGGTATATAATATGTCCCCAAAAACCTCATATAACACTCGAAATGTATCGCTCAAAAAAGCTTTAGTGACACACCTACTTGTCACCTATGCAGTCTGTGCAGTCTCGCGAAACTGCAAATTTCTCTGTACTCCGGTATCGTATCGACGAACGGTTTAATGTGTTAGAAACTATATCCATAGATTGTCAAACTAATATGAGGATCATCCCGTAATTATAAGTATATTGGTATAACAGCTCATCTACATTTGACCTAATTTTCATGAAATTTATGAATGTAACTTGTGATGACCTTTTCCAACTTTTTTTCCACAACTCGCTTGACCTCAAACATAACACAAGACTATCATATGACTAAAATAACTCATAACATAATATCCTTATAACGTTAAGCACCCTAGTCTCTGTAGATACCCAATTTTTCCCACATATATTTTTAAAAATGCGTATATACCTTCAAATAGTGAATGAGCTTCATCAAGTATTTTTTTAGAATTTTTAAAGGTTTTAATTAATTTATTCCTACATTTTATTACATAAATAATTATTAATTACATCACAAATAATTTTATAATAATTTATTATTTAGTTTTTATCATTTATATTCATATTAGGCCCTAAACATTTTTATGTATAATCATATTTGCATCTGTAGGCTAAAATTGCATCTTTTGCAATAATAGACAATATATGCATAATTACATTATTTACACAAAAAATGAGTTTTATATTTTTATAATATTAATTAATCATTAAATCATTTTCATGCACAAATGACATTTTTATTATTATTTAATTATTTTTATAAATTATTTTACTGATTTAATTGGATATTTAAAACCTAGCCTCTTTTCTTAATTAATTTCGGACCTAGCCTACCCAATACACCAGCCCAATACCCCATATCCAATACCCATACCCGTTAAACCCAGACTCATACCCGTTTAAAACCCTGACCCAATCCCCTTTAAGATCCAGCCGTTGATCACCTGAAGATCAACGGCTCACAATCACCCCCCCTATTTTAATTATACCAACACCCCTAACCCTAATTCATTTCCCACCAGACACTGTCACTAAACCCCCTCCTCTCATCTCTTTCCCCCTTTCCCTTCTCAAACCCTAGCGGCGTCACCCTATTTCCCCTTTATTCCTGCCCAGAAATGGAATTATTTAGAGATTCCTTACCTTATTTGGTCCTATTTCTTTACCGGCTACTCATCTATGGTGTTATTTAACTTGCTCGCCTCAAATGGCAAGCAGGTCTTGAGAGATTCGAACCAAATCTGGTTCAAAATCTCTTATCTGTTGGTTATTTATGTCTGTGTTCATCCTAACCTCTGTAAGTACGAATATTTCCGTATCTTTCAGTTAGGGTTTTCAGATCTTTGATTCGAACCAGATTTAGTTCGATTTTAGTTTGTTTTAATGTTATTCCTCGTCTATATTCACTTCCTCAATCGGCCTATTTTTCGTTAAATCTTTTACTTACCTAAAACTAGGGTTCTAACCCTCTTTAATCGGACCAGATTTGTGTCTATCTTATGTTTTACTTTAATGACTCTCTATCTATATTCATTTTTTACTAAAATATTTAATTCTTTACTTCTGACTTTATCGATTTTTATGGCTTACCCTTAAATTAGGGTTTCTAACCTTTTATTTAGGGACCGATCTGTTTGATTATGTGAATATGTTCCCGTCTATGTTCATTCCATGAAACATGTGACTTTTACCCTTGTTTTCTCCGATGATTTTATGGTTTACCCCAAAAATTGGGGTTTTGAAATCTTTTACTGAGATTTTAGTCTTTCCTTTTTGTATGGTACTGATATTTCCTTATTTCGTTCGATTTACCCTGTTCTCATTATTTTCTTACCTTATTTGATCCGGCATTTGACTGTTGATTGATTCTGTGTAATACTTTCCTTAATCTAAGTAGTGCTTTCCTGATTATACGATGTTATGTTATGCTAATTGATTGAACCTGACTTCAATTGATTCTAGAATTATTTTCATTCCTTATTTGTGTACGATTGATTTATTACCTTATTTTTCTGCCTAATTGATTACTATTTAAACTCTTTCTCCTTCTACCTTTTGGGACAGACTCGAACTCTCATATTCTCACTAAAAATTTAGGCTCTCTTATTCTGATTTATGTGCTAAATGTCTCTGGTTTTGGTCGGATGAAAGCCAAGGCCAAGTGGTTCTGGAGTTTGACTATTGTGGCATATTTACTTTCTTTCTCACTTAACTGGTATTCCTGAACCCTTTGTAATTTCATTCTTTATACTTTGCTCGACTAGCATGCTTTAATTCCTAGTATATGATTATGTCCTTTATATGATTCTATGATCCCATTTAATAACACTGTTAATTTAGGATTAAGTTGTTTTGAATAATATGAATCCTCTCATAAGTTAGCCTAAAGTATAATTTATTTCATACACTAATCTTACACATGTTCTGAACTTTTGCATTCCTCAGGATACTATAAACATGTAATCAATTAGTTTGTTGCTTAACTCGTGTGCCTTGTCTGCTTAATTCATGTGCTTAGCCATTTTAACTGTTTCTGCCTAATTGTTTATGTGATTAAGTCATGATTGTCTTAAGTACTAGCATGAGTATTTATCTTAACTAGACTTCAACTTATTTGAACTATGTGTTAAGTATGAATTTTGTTTGCTTCTTGGTGCAGTTCTCCCCGCAACTCTGTGTTTTAAACTTTCTTTCTTCTGAAATCAAACTGTTTTTTTGTAAAACTTGTCCCTACTCCCTTTTATTGATTTTAAAACCCCACTCCTAGTCCTTTAGGTTCTCAACCACCCTAGTGTGAGCACTGCCCAGGGTCCACATGAGACTTCTCTGAACTCTGACACAATGGGGGCTGGTTTTCCAATCTCTTATGAATTGCTTTCTGAATATGTGGTTATGGTGTGAGCATTGCCTAGGGTCCCCGGGGCCCTTGGGAACTTTGACACACTGGAAACCTGTTTCCAATGGACTGTGGAGGAATCAGTGTCCTGTTGTTATGGTGGAAGGCCTGGTTCCCAGGTTTATTTGGGCCTATGAAGGCTCCCTATAGTGTAACTATTACCATTATGTAATTCATTTGATATGTTGGGCTGTGATAACATATTGGGGGATATTTATGGAAGCTGGGGGGTTTTACTTATATCTTTTGTTAAAACTGGGTAGAAATCCTGCCTATAGGATTTAATTATGCTGATTGAACTATGTGAGTACCATACTGTGTTTAGAAATCATGCTTATAGGACTTTCACGATCATTTTGATCTTGTATTTTACATTTGCATACTAGAGATCCTACGTATAGGACTTTCATTTAATTCTATATATTAGAAATCTTGTTCATAGGATCTATACATGTTTTCAACAAATGTGCATTAGCAATCATGCTTATAGGACCTTGTTGTTTGAGCTAATTATCTTTCCTGGCAATCTGTTTAAATTCTGCACATATGCAGTTAATAGATATCATGTCTATAGGACTAAAACTAGTTTCAAATTAGAAAGCATGCCTATACAGTTTAATCAATCCAGCATTTAGAAATCATGCCTATAAGGTTTAAGTCAATTCAGCATTTAGAAATCATACTATAAGGTTTAAGTCAATTTAACAATTAGAGAGCATGCCTATAGGATTGAAAAAGGGAATAAAACCTGTCTTTATAAGTTAAAATCAGTGCTACACTTACAAATCATGTCAATAGGTCTATAATCAACAAGCTTGTAGAAATCATTCCTATAGGATTCTGTCGATCGATTCCGAATTCAATCGCTATTGTTAATCACTTAGGAAATATACATGTAGGACTTAATAATGATTATGGGTTTATAATGGTGGCATATTACTGCCTGAAGTGCCCATATTCATGCTGAATAAAATCAGTAGGCAAACAAACAGGTCTTAATGCTCGCCTTAACAAAACTGTCTCTGCACTCTATTTTCTCACATAGATATCCTGCCTACAGGATCCCAAAGTTAATAAAGTTTGCTAATTCAATTGCGTGCTTTTGCTGTTTATGTGTGGAGGTCAATGTGAGCCCATACTTGTTCTTTATCTGAAAGTCCTATTTGTTTTTGTTTGTCGCCTAGATCTCACATTTTTAAGTAACATAGGTTGGTCTAGAACTATCCCAAATAGAGGTCCTAATACTTCCAGGGTCATAGGCTAGGGACGGTTAGTGCACGCATAAGGAACGGGCTAGAATCTACTAGAACGCTTAGGTAACAACTTAAAGATAGTAATTGGGTAGTAAGGAGATGATAGTCCGTGCGCTAATTGTATGAGTAACAACCCGACTTGAGGGAGTTACAAAGTATTGCATGGAATGATCCTATAGGCTAAAAAACTTAGGACCTCTCCCTATACTCTGTTTAAAAATAAATTGAATATGGTATTTGTCCAAATTGGTTTTTCTTTCCTTTTTAGACTAATTCGCTTAATTTAAGTTCGATCGGGACCCACCGTTGTGGACCTCTAGGGGTGTCTAACACCTTCCCCTCAAGGTAATTTGAGTCTTTACCCGATCTCTGGTGATGTAAACTAGTTATATGAGTTAATTGCTCTAGNTTTTCCTTCACTTTTTATGCTAATTCTCTTAATTTAAGTTCGACCGGGACCCACCGTTGTGGACCTTGAGGGGTTCCTAACACCTTCCCCTCAAGGTAATTTGAGCCCTTACCCGATCTCTGGGGATGTAAACTGGTTACATGAGTTAATTGCTCTAGGTGACCTAACGCACCTTAATCCGTTAGGTGGAGACTCTTCCAATTCCTTACCTATCCCAAAAAGAGGAGTTGTCCCAAAGAATGTCGAAACCCGATTTTGCGAAAAAAAGAGGGCGCGACAGTCTCACCTCAAAAGTACATGTTATAACATTACCAACTTGTCGACTTTCAGCTAAACTTATTTTCTTCGATTTGTTTAGCTTCTATGCCTTCAAACCCTCTTAGCACTTGGTATTCATGATCTTAAATATTCTTAACCTCCAAGTTAACATGATTAACATACTTTGTACACTTTTCAAAAATGATGTCATTTCTGAGCTTACATCAATTGACTAACGACTTACTCTTACGTACGAAAACATGGGGTGTAACACCTTGCCATTGTGTTTGTTATTGAGAAGTTCCGCCTGTACTTGATGGGTGCAAAAGTGATTGTCCACACGGATCATGCGACACTTTTTTATCTTATAAGCAAGAAATATTCCAAAACCCGGTTGATTAGATGGGTGCTTTTGTTGCAAGAGTTTGATATTGACATCCAAGACCAAAAAGGAAGTGAAAATTAAGTGGCGGACCACTTGTCTCCTTTGGAGGAGGGTGGAGGCCGCATGATGGCATTGAAATTAATGATTCCTTCCCTGATGAGCAACTCTTGGCAATTTCAATGAAAGAGGTTCCATGGTTCGCAGATCTAGAAAATTTTCTTGTAAGTGGTATCATCTCGGATTAGTTCTCTTCAAACAAAATGAAGAAGCTCAAACGGTATTATCAAGACTATTATTAGGATGAACCATACCTTTTCCGAATTTGTACACATTGAGTGATTAGAAGATGTGTACCGGAGGAGGAACAATGTGAAATCCATGGAGCTTGTCACTCTTTGCCTTATGGTGGTCATCATGGCGGAGCAAGAATTGCGGCTAAAGTGCTAAGTTGCGATTTCTATTGTCCCACTTTATACAAAGATGCAAGTGATATGGTGAAAAGATGTGATGAATGCCAACGGGCCGGTGGAATATCGAAGAAGAATGAAATGCCTCTCACTGCCATTTTAGAGATTGATATCTTTGATGTGTGGGGTATTGACTTCATGGGACCCTTTGTGAGTTCTTGCGGAAACACCTACATCTTGGTCGCAGTTGATTATGTGTCTAAATGGGTTGAGGTCGTTTCTCTACCCAACAATGAAGCGAGAAGTGTGGTGGCATTTTTGAAGAAGAATATTTTCACAAGATTTGGTACTCCACGGGTTATCATAAGCGATGGGGGGTCACATTTTTGCAACAAAGATTTTGACACCTTGCTTAGCAAGTATGATGTCAGTCATAAATTAACGACTCCCTATCATCCTCAAGATACGGATCAAGTGGAAGTCTCCAACCGGGAGATAAAGAGTATCTTGTCCAAAATAGTGAATGTTAACCGGACAGATTGGTCAAAGAAGCTTAATGATGCACTATGGGCTTATCGAACTGCTTTCAAAACTCCTATCGGGATGTTTCCATACCGGTTGGTGTTTGGAAAATCTTGTCATCTTCCAGTGAAACTCGAGCACAAATCCATGTGGGCTTTAATGAAGTTAAATCTTGATTAGGATGCAGTCGCTAACTTGCGAGTTGCACAATTAAATGAATTAGATGAGTTCTGGTACCATGCATATGCAAGTCGTCCTTGTACAAAGAAATATTGAAGTACCTTCATGACAAATACATCTGAAATAAGGAGTTCAAGGTGGTTGATCTTGTTTTTTTTGTTCAACTCACGATTGAAGATGTTTCCCGAAAATTTGAAACCCAAATGGAGTGGTCCCTTTGAAATTGTGGTTGTGACACATTTTGGTTCATTGGACTTCAAGAACCAAAATGATGAGGTATTCCGAGTCAATGGTCATCGGGTGAAGCATTATTTGGGACAAGTTGATGATGTCCATATGGTGGTAGTGATTTATTTGAAATGATGGTAATCTGCGTCGTGTCGCGACGTAAAATCAGGCGCTTCTTGGGAGGCAACCCATATTTATTTTCTTTTTCTATTTTTCTTTTATAGATAGGTGTTATTTTGAGCTAACTGGATTTGAAGTGTGTTGCAGGAATGAGTGTGATTTAAAGGAACTGTGCTAAAAAATTGTCAAAGTAAGGAAAAAGTGCAGACTGCACAATTTTGAATGCTACAACTGAAGGCAATTACGGCCGCACAAATTAAGATGTAAAAATGCAAACTCTCTGAATTTTGTTTGTTAGAGAAACAACTAAAGTGCGGTCGCACGGCGAATTCTGCGGTCTACACCAAAATCTGCGGTCGCACAGCTAAATCTGCGGACTGCAAATCATCAAGGGAAATTGAACCTCCAGGTAACAGAGTTCTGCGGTCCGCACTCGTCTTGTTGTTCCTTAGCCAGATCCGTTGTGTATAAATAGTAATTCTAAGGTGTACTGTACAAACTTTTCATTCTCTGAGCACTCAAGAAAAGGCTAAAAATTTCCACATATCTGTTCACTCATATACCATCTAGATACGCATATGTGATCATTCCTTAGCACTGCTTCATCACTGGTATGTTCAAATCACTTCTAGAATTCAATTTTCTTAGTTTAATTAACAATTTGTTAGTTATTTTAGACCATTTGTCATTAGAAGTCAATTTTATATCCATGTGGGGTGTAAATTGTGTTGGGTCAACTCCTAATTGCTATTTGGGGAATGGGTATCTTGATTATCATGTTTAATTGCTATTACCATGTCCAATTTTTGCATAAATCAAAACCCTTAAGGAATCTGCCCGATCTAATTTTGACATCTGCGGCGCGCAAATTGTGCAATCCGCAGAAGTGTTGACTAGGGCAGTTGGTGAGGAAAAACTGTGCGGACCACACTTAAAATGGTGCCGCAAAGATCCCATCGTCGCCGCAGAAAAGTGTGTGCGGCTGCAGATCAGGCCAATCTCCGTCTTCAAAGAGTTGTTATTTTGAGGTACTCATAGTGCGGTCGCACAGATAATTATGCGGACCGCACTTTAGATGTGTGGTCGCCCTAAAAATTGTGCAGACCGTAGTTTCATATCTGTAGAGAAAGTTCAAATTGTGCGGTCCGCATAACCCAGGCTGCTGCCGCACTTGCGATTGTGCGGACCGCACTTCCCCACCATGCAAAGATGTTTTGTTCTATGAATGTCTGTTTATCTGCACTTGAACTAGAACTGACTCTTGCATTTGTTTGTTATAGAAAATGGTTAGATCACGAGGTCGTGGTGATACATCAAAGGGGAGGGGTGAACCTTCAAGAGGTCGAGGCAAGAGTGACTTACCCCTCGCCCCTCAAAGAGCTATATCCAAAAGGGCGACAGCTTGCCGAGGTAGAGCTACAGAGCCCGCTGAATCAAGCTCTTATGCCCCGTCTAGGGAAGAATCGGAGGGCGACTCAGTGCAAGAGCAGCATGCTGTTCAATCACAGCCACAACAGCTTCAGGGAAGATATCAACTCTGAGACGAGCCTTTCTCCCCTGAAAGAACTTCTAAGGCTTTCGAATGTGACAATCAGGCTTCGGAGCCCTCATCCACACATGCTCCCGATGCATCTGCTACTATAATGGATGTTGATGATATTCCGGTTGATGGCCGAGGGGGTGATACCAGAGTTGTCGGCCTTGAGAAGTCGAAAAACAAAGAGATGTGGGAAGATATGTTTATTAGTCTGCTGCTTTCACAAGCTACCGAGATTGGTGGCTAGTGAGGTCGCTCACTCTATAGAGTCAATTCATGTTAAAATACCTTGTCAAATACAACCCAAAGTATGGTAGATAACAAGGAATACCTCATCCGGGAATTTTACGCCAATGTGGCGCATATAAAGAAAGGGACCAAGGTAATAAAAGTGAGAAATTTAAAGGTGATATTCGATCAGAACACCCTGAACACGTATTTAGGTTTTGAGGATGTGGAGCCTTTGCAATACCTTGAAAAGTTAGCACTGGGAGATGCAGTTCGACCATGTCTAGCTGAGATTCTTGTAGCTCCGGGACCACCTCCAGCATGGATCACAGCAGGGGTTCCCATTCAGCGGAACACCCTAAATTTTGAGGCAAAGGGATTACAAACATTCGTGTGTAGAAGACTAGACCCGTGCCGGTGAAACAAATCTTCCAATTTCACGGGCAGTGCTAGTCGCTTCTATCATGGTTGTGTACCCAATCAATATGGGTGTCGTGATGTCGGCCAACATGTCTGTGGTCGCCAGGCAAGGTGACACCTCCTACCCATATCCCAACACTATCACTGAGTACCTTACGGATGCGGGAGTGGAGCCGAGGGATTTTGATACCAAGGTGCGTGCGAAGACACCTTTCTCAAGGTATTATTTGATGGGTGGTGGAAACCCCAAGAAAAAGGTTCAACCTCTACAACTGCAGGCTAGTATGATGAGCCCGCCGGGGTAGCTTCTGAGACAGTTGACATGCCATCTACTTCAGTAGAGCTTTCTGATGGTGCAACAACTATGCCTCCACCTCCTTCTTCAGGTCCTTCAGCATCGGTGCCTTCCACATCGGCTTTAAAGCCGGTGCCCATGCCCACTCATCCACTATCTGCACTACGAGTCTCCCAAATACTGGTGAGCCTCAACAACTAGATGCAGACAGCCACTGCAAAGGTGTCTGACATATCCAGTACTGTTGTAGAACAGTCATCCATTCTGGCACCCCAGATTCCTCCGACAGTGGAGGATACATTGAAGAAGATCTTGGAGAACCATACCACAATCATGAACACCTTGGTAGCACATGGAGCAGTGATTGAGGAGCTGGGGAAGCAGGTAAAAAAAATGAAGAAATCCCAGGCGTCCAAGAAAATATAAACAGCTAGTGATCTTCCATTTGATGTGCTCATGGGTCAAATCCAGCAGCACCAGCAGATGCAGCAGCACCAGCAGATGCAGCAGCACCATCAGCTCCAGTGGCACCAGCTGGCCAGTCTGAGGAGCCAGAACTAGCTGCCAACACTGCTGAGGCAGTGCGCCAGATATTCACAAACCCAGTTACTCCCAGAGCCGATGGTGATGATATCCAGCTAGAGGAGACTGAGGGTGGTAACGCTGCTATGGATACGGAGATATCCAAGGACACATAGGGATTCTTTATCACTCTTACCCCTCTTTATTCTTATTTTGTTAAGCATTGGGACAGTGCTTATTTTATTCGAGGGAGGGGGAGTTTATTTTCTATTTATATGACTTTTAGACATTTGGCTTGTAATAACTGACAATATTTCTATTCTTTCTCTTTATTCTGTATATATATTCTCTTTGTTCTCTCTTGATGCATATATTCTCTCTTTTCCTCTCTCATTATATATATTCATTATGCTTTCAGTAGTTTGCTTTTTAGCTTCTTTATTATGTTTTCTTATTAGTCTATGTTTAATCTAGTAGCTTCTTTTTAATTTTGTAGCTTCTTTTTATGTTTTAGTGAACAACAAGCCTTTGGTTTTCTTAATGTCACGGTTCTTTCCAAAGGTAATTATTGTGTGAATCTGATGACTCTTCCCAACGATGGATGGCATGACAACCTTCTTAAGGGATTGAGTCCGTTTTTGGTGTTTAGGTAAGAATAGTAGTAATAATGAATAAAAAGACCTAATTGAGTCAGGCTCCAAGAGTCAAACATGCTTCACTTGGTATCCACACATTTAACTACGTGCTTATGGTTAAAAACAAGTTTTTTGGCAAGAAATAGCTCTAGTTAGTGATCTTTTGACTCTTGTGTTGACTTAAGCAATCATCGAGAGGTTTAGTCGAACCATAATGATTTTCAATCTTGAATATGGTCGTTGTGAGCCCTCAAATTTATCCTCTTTAACAATCCAGCTGCGTGAGAGGTGAGATATTTTTATTGCAAGTCCAAGTACCCGTGCGAATGGTCTAGAACTTGCATGAATGTGTTTCGAGGAGAAATTCTAAGTTTTGCTTGGCTTGAGAAGTGATTGTAGGCTCTCCTTGACCCGCTTGTAATTTTTTATGGCCCACCAATGTTGTTATCCTTAGTCAACCCATTTGAGCCTAAAATATTTCTTATTTGATAACCATGTTGTAAGCCTTTACCCATTTTATCGTGACCCTCTCTAGGTACCCGAGCTTTCATTAACACTCTTGTGAAACAATTGGCTAAAAACATAAGTTTGGGGAAGACACGAGGAGTTTGAAAAAGTTATCAAGGCACAAAAGGAGAAAAGAAATGAAAAGAAGGAAAGGAAAGAAAAAGAAATAAAGAAAAAAAAAAGAAAAATGCAAAAAGAAAGTGAATAAGTTGAAGAGTTTTAAAGAAAAGTAATGATATAAAGCGTGGAGAAAGCAAAGAAGGAGAAAATGAATACCATGACCAAGAAAGAGTTATGTTACGTTCTCTAGTTCCCCTAAGGAAAAGAAAATGCCTCAAAGAGTTGGCAAAGTATGAGCCAATAAGAGAAGATGGAGTGCTTAAGGAAAGATGAACCCATTCTAATATAGCATATCCAACCTTTATCCAAAGGCCTTCATTGCATTCCGAAAAAGCCCTACATGATTTCAAGCCGCGTGAACTTATGTTAGTGGTGATTTAAAAGAGGAGCAAGCCTATGGTACTTAAAGCGTACTTGCGATATTTTTTTGAGAGAGATGAGTGAACTTGTCACAAATATTTGAATTCAGTGCTATATTCTTAAGTGAGATATGCAAATGGAGAGTAGAAGAGGAGGCGTTTGGGATCCACAATGACCTACATGAAAGAGCGAGCTTCCTTGATAAATAAAGTCAACTCTTGATGCTCAAGTGTCACATTAGAACCATTCTTGCTTAAAAGGTTAACTTCTTTCCTTGTTGATAATTAATAGGTGTCGTGGGTAATTGTTGGTCCCAATTGATGTATGATTGATTCACATTTGATTAGATGGAATGTCTATTAACTTGTGGAAGTGGTAATTACCTTATTTACTTGAGGACAAGAAAAAGCTTCAGTTTGGAGGAGTTGAGAAGTGGGGATTTTGACTACTTATTAGCGCCTTTTTGCTTTCGTTTTAGTCCAAAAGCGCTTAATTGTGTTCCCATAAAATGATGAAATGTGCTTAATTGCAGGACTATTGGAAGATGATCCCCCTAGATTAAATCCAACTCAAGAAGGAGTGAACAGAACTCAAGGACAAAAACAGGCACAAGTTCAGAGAACCTGCATTTCAAGTTCAACAAAAGTGCGGACTGCATAATTATTGTGCGGCTGCAGAAGAACAGGCACACGGTCGCGGTCACATTTTTGTGCGGACCGCAGAAGAGCAAGGTGCAGCCGCATACACATTTATGTTGACCGCAGAAAGAGAGAAGTGCGGTCGCAGTTCAGAATTATGCGGCCGCAGGTTTGCAATCTTGTCAGGCTGAAGCAAAGTGCGGACCTCATATGGAATTGTGAGGCCGCAGAACCTTCAAAAAGACATTTTTGTCCGAAAATTCCAGCCCTGTATAAATGGAAGAGTTTCACATTTTAGGTTAACTTTTGATATCAACAACCACATTAGACGGTTTCTTTTGCTCTTTTTAGTAGTTTTTGCTATTTTGAACTTTTTGAATATTGATTTCATCATTTAATTATCAATATGGGTTTTATTATCACTTCTTCTTCTTTTTCTTCCAATTTAAGCATGAGTAACTAGATTTTTACTAAGGTTGTGACACAACCCTAATGTGTAAACTTAATGAGTGTTTGATTTATTGTTTGTTTATGGTTGAGTGTTGATTATCTAGCCTTGTTCTTTCTTTTATTTGAAGAATTAATGGCTGCAAACATCATTTCATGCGTATTTGACTTGGTTTCTACTTGAGAAGGAGAGATTTAGTCTAGAAAAACTTGGCTAGTAAGAAATTGGGTCAATCGAGAGATTGATAAGCCCAACTAAAGGGTTGAACCTAGAGATAGTAAAACCCGACTTGAGCTTATTATCAACTATTTTGTTCAACACCCATTTGGACTTGAGAAAGCCAAATTGGCAAAATAACTCTCTGGCTGAGAGGTAGTGAGCAGGTACTTGAGTGTTGATAATAATACACCCCGACCAGTAAAATAAGTTTTAAGGTTTACAACCCATTAAGCAAACACCTAGGTGAAGGTCATAGCCCTAGGCCTTTTATATCATTTTAAAATCAATCAAAAACAATTTCCTAGATTCATTCTTTAATTCGCAATAGTAGTTTAATAAAGATTTTCAAACAAAACCAAATATTGCAGAAGTGCAAATTTAGATATACAAACTCACGCACTAAGATATATACTACTAACACCCATTCACATAGCTCCCTACAGAGTTCGACCCGGACTCTTGTTGGGTATTATTATTGCATTGATCGCTTTCATATCCTCAAATAGATGAGTGAAATTGGACGAGATCAGGTCCACAATTCATAGGGACTCAGTACTTGGAAATTTTCACACTCTCTGAACTTGTTTCTTAGCCCAGCTCTTGTTGCCGCACAATTCATGTGCAGTCCGCAATTTGGACAAATATCTGCTGAATTTTGCTTCTTTGTTTGCGGCCGCAGGTGGAATTATGCGGTCCGCAATTGCTTTTATAGCTGAATAATTCCTTCTGCGGACCGCACATTGTATGCTTCTGTTCCCTTTTGTTGCCTTGTGCTTGGACTACTCCTCTTTGAACCGGATTTCATCTCCGGAGGCCAACTTCTAGCATTCCTGTAATTTTTCACATTTTATTAGTTTCGAAAATGTAATTCAATGCTTTCAGAATAAAACAAAAGCTAAAATGTGCTAATAAGTAGTAAAAATTCCCACTTATCAACTCCCCCAAACTTCAGTATTTGCTTGTCCTAAAGAAAACAATTTAGTTCCCACCTTCACAAGTTAAGGGTCATTTCAGCAAGTCAAAGGTGAGCCATTCACACATCAGCTGGGACCAATAATCACCCACACTACTTATGTATTATCAACAAGGCTTTAACCATTTATGCACATATAGTTCTAATGTGACACTTGATCATCAAGAGTTGACTTTACTCGACAAGGAAGCTCGCTCTCTCATGTAGGTCATTGTGGATTCTAAATTCCTCCTCCTCTACTCTTCGGTTTCCTAACTCACTTAAGAAATTTAGCACTCAATCCAAAGATTTATAAAAGGTTCACTCGTCTCTCTCAAGAGAATGTCACAAGTACGGCGTCAAGTACCATAGGCTTGCCCCTCATGTATATCGCCACTAATGTAAGCTCACTCGACTTGAAATCAGGTAGGAATTCTTTCGGGATGTAATGAAGGCTTTTGGATTAGAGTTGGATACAATATGGATGAGTGGTTACATCTTTCCTTAAGCACTCCATCTTTTTATTCTCGGCTCACACCTTGCCAATTATTTGAGGCATTTTCTTTTCCTTGGAGGACTAGAGAGACTTAACATCACTCTTTCTAGATCATTACATTCATATTTCTCAATGTTTGGGATCATTGCCTTTCCTTGAATCCCTTCAACGCTTCTACTTATTTATTTTGCTGCATTTTTCTTTTTTTTCTTTGCCTTTTCTTCTCACCATTTATTTTTTCTCTTATTGTGCCTTGATAACTTTTTCCACTTCCTTGTCTCTCCCTCAAAATAATGTGTTTAGCCATTTGTTTCACATAAGTGTTAAGAAAAGCTCGGGTGCCAAGAGAGAGTCGCAATAGAACATGTAAAGGCTTTTAACATGGTTTTCAAATGAGTAAGGCTAAAGGCTCGTAGAGGTTGACTAGGTATGACATCATTGGTAGGCAATAGAAAACTCAAACGGGCCAAGAAAAGCCTACAGTCCTTCTCAAGCCAAGCAAAACTTATGATTTCGCCTTGAAATACAGGGGAAAGTTCTAGACCTTTCGCACGGGTACTTGGACTAACAAAAAAGAAACCCACCTCTCACACAACAGGATTGTTAAAGAAGACATAGTTGAGGGCCCACAACAACCACATTCAAGTTTGAAAATCACTATATTTCAATTAAACCACTCGATGGTTGCCAAAGTCAACACAAGAGTCACATAGTCACTAACTGGAGCTATTTCTTTCAAACACCTTGTTTTTAACCATAAACACGTAGTTAAATGTGTTGGTACCAAATGAAGCACGATTGACTCTTTGAGCATGACTCGATTAGGTCTTTTTTATTCATTACTACTACTATTATAACCCAAACACAAAACAGACACATTCCCTTAAGAAGGTTGTCATGCCATCATTGGGACGAATCACCCGGTTCACACAATAACTACCTTTGGAAACAAATGTGGCTTTAAGAAAACCAAAGGCTTATTAAGCTACTAAATCAAAAAAAAATCTACTAATTCAATAAGAAGCTACTAATTTAAAAAGAAACTACTAAATTAAGTATTAACTAATAAGAGAACAAACATAAAGAAGCTACAAAGCAAAAACTATTGAAAGCATAACAAATATACATAATGAGGGAGAAAGAGAAAATATATACGTAATGAGAGAAGAATAAGAGAATAATATCCAGTTATTACAAGACAAATGTCTAAGAACATAAAATAAGATCAAATAAACTCCAAACACCCCCCCCCCCCCCCCGACTAAAAATAAGCATTGTCCCCAATGCTCGACAAAATAAAAGTAAAGGAAGGGAAAGAGTGAAGTAAACTCCATATGGCTCCTTGGACATCTATATGCCCACAACAACATCACCGCCCTCAGTCTCGTCCAATTGATTCATCATCCTCAACTCTAGGAGTGATTGGGTTGGTGAACATCTGATGTACTGCCTCGACAGTGTCAGTAGCAAGGTTTGTCTCCTCAGACTGGCCAACTGGTGCCACCGGTGTTGTTGGTGTTGTAGGATCTGGGCCTGGATTGTGTGGGTCAATCAGCATGTCAAATGGAATATCTCTGGCTGCATCAAGCTTGGTTACCTGTCTCCGGAGCTTGTTCCACTGACTTCTTGGAGGCCTAGGACTTTCTCATCTTCTTTACTTCTTTTCCCAGCTCTTCGGTCACTGAACCCATGCTGTACCAATGTAGCCATGATGGTGTTCTAGTTCTCCAAGAGCTTCTTCAATGTTTCTTCCACTGATGGGGGCATTTGAGGTGCCGGAATAGAAAACTATGCTGCAACAGTACTGGATAAGTCAGACAGCTTTGCGGTGGCTGTTTGCATCTAATTTTTGAGGCTCGCCAATATCTGGGAGACTCCCAGCGCAGAAAGTAGAGCAGTAAGCATGGGAATCGTCTTCAAAGCCGAGGTGGATGACAGGAACTGTAGTAGGAACTTAAGATGGTGGTAGAGGCATAGCTGCGGCACTAGATGAAGGCTCGACCGAAGTGGATGGAACATCAACTGCCTCTACAACTACCACCGATGGCTCATCAGACTGGCCTATGGTGTTAGACGGCTGACCCTTTTTCTTAGGGTTATGTGCATCCATCAGTGAGTACCATGAGAAAGGCTTCTTCGGTCGCACCTTTGTATCAAAGTCCCTCGGCTTTATCCTCGCATCTGTGAGATACTCTGTAATGGTGTTAGGATACGGGTAGGATGTTTCAGCTTGCCGAGAAATCACAGAGATGTTGGCCGACATCACGGCACCCACATTGATAGGGTACCCAACCATGATATAAGCAACTAGAACTGCTTGAGGGATCGGAATATAGTTCTCATTCTGGCATGGATCTAGTCTGCTACAGACAAAGGTTTGCCACCCTTTTGCCTCAAAGCTCAGGGTGTTCCCATGAATAGAAACCCCTGCTGTGATCCATGGTGGTGGTGGTCCAGGAGCTGCTAGAATCTGTGCTAACCAAGGACGAGCTGCATCTCCAAGTGCACACTTCTCTAAATACTCTGTGGACTCGAAATCATCAAATCCCAAGTATGTGTTAAATGTGTGCTGATCAAATAGCACCTTGAGATTTCTCACTTTTGTCACCTTTGTCCCTTTCTTGATATTCTCCACATTGGCGTAGAATTCCCGGACTAGGTACTCCTTAGCATCTACCATGCTCTAGGTAAACCACATCCACCCTTTGTGTTCTCTAAACTGTCTCAACACTGTCAGGTTATACCTCTCAAGATCTTTCAACTAAAACTGCTGCTCAAGAGTGAGCGACCACACTGGCCAACATTCACGAAAGCTGGTAAAGTCGACAAAACTGACAAAACGGTCCTCCCATACCTCTTTCTTCTTCGACCTTTCGAGGCCAGTAACAGTAGCATCTCCCCATCTACCATCATCAGGGATGTACTGAACTGATGTATCTGGTGCCTACGGAGTAGGTTTAGTAGATGGCTCAGAAGCATGACTAGCCCTTTCCGAGCCCTCTAAAGTGATATGAGATATGGATGACTCGTCCCTAAGCTAATACCTCCCCAATGGCCTTGATTGGACAGCCGGCTGCTCATGTATTGAGGTTGAGTTGCCCCCTAATGCTTCCCTAGATAGGGCATAAGAACTAATCTCAGACAGCTCTGCACCTGTCCCTCAGCCGGTTGTTATTTTCTTTCTGATTTCTTGCTTTTGGGCACTAGGTAAGGGTCTTTTACCTCGTCCTCGAGAAGGATCACCCCTTCCTTTTGAAGTGTCGCCTCTGCCTCTAGATCGAACCATTTTGTGTACCAAGAAAAAGTGATTGTTAGTTGAAATTCAAGTTTAGACATACAATGAACGTAAGGACACACCAGAAGATACAGTGAGGAACATAGTAGAAACATGCTTGCAGGGTAGGGACCTGCGGTCCGCACATTTTTCATTCCGGCCGCAGAAAAGGCTTTGCAGACCGCACAATTCTCTCTTGTGGCCGCAGATTTGGGTTGCGTTCTGCACATTTTTTCTTAAGGCTGCAACTCATATACCACAAATATGCCATCTTTATGATAACAGAGAATTGGTTGTTTGCGACCACAACCTGTTTTCTGCGGACCGCACAATTTATCTTGTGGCCGCAGATGTGAGTCACCAATTTGTCAACTCTCCGATAACAGAAAAAAGGTTGTTCTGCAGCCGCAATGGGATTTCTGCGGTCCGTACAATTTTCTTGCGGCCGCAGAACCCTTCCTTACTAAAGTACCCTAGACTCAACTTCTACCGACCGCACAATTTCTTGTGCGGCCGAAGATTTCAAACAATTACGAAAGGTCAGTGTTTTTATCAAGGGCATGCTATTTTTGTATAAATTTTGACATGGAAACAACGTAGAAGCATGAAAATCTATTGACCCGTTCCCCTAGAGCAGTTACTAGTTGACCCACTAAGATTTACCCCCACATGGTTGTACAATTGAGTTCTATGACAAATGGCCTAAACTAATTAAAAAAGCTATACATTATACTAAAAATTGAGAAATTGAAACAAGTAATTGAAGCATACCATATATGAATCAGTGCAAGAAATGAGTGATCAACAATTTTTAGGCATGTGGGCAGGTGATTTACCAAGAGGTTTCAAATTGGTGCAAAATTTGTGCTCAGAGAGAGAAAAAGGTAATTGTAGCCCTAACCCTCTTATTTATATGCTTGAAGTTCTGAAGGGGAAAAAGGGATGAGTGCGGCCGTAGAATTTCATTGCGGTCCGCAATCTGTTACCTGGGGGATTAAGTTGCACTTTCATTTTGCGGTCCGCATAATTTTGAGTGTGGTCGCAGATTCTTATTGAGGACCGTAGATGCAACAGCAGATCGGCTATTTTTCTGACAGGCCAACTTCAGAGGGTTGTCATTTTCCTCCATCAATTTGTGCGGTCCGCAAATTAATTGTGCGGCCGTAGATCACCATTTGTTGCAGCAACCATAATTTTACGGTCCGCAGAATGCAATTGCGGTCCGCAATTCTTTCGACACTTAACCAAATTTCTGGGCCCAATTCCGTTAAAGCACACTCATCCCTGCAGCACGTTTCAAATCAAGTTAGTAAAAGATAACTCCTAACTACAAACGAAACAAAGAAAAGAAAAAGAAACATGAGTTGCCTCCAAAGAAACGCATGATTTAACGTCGCGGCACGATGCAGAATACCATCAGTTGAAATGAATCACCGCCACGACGTGGACAACTCCAACTTTTCCCAAATAGTGCTTCACCCCGTGACCATTGACTCAGAATACCTCATTATTTTTGTTCTTCAAGTCCAATGCACTAAAAGGTGTTACACCCACAATTTCAAAAGGGCCACTCCATTTAGACTTTAGTTTTCCGGGAAACATCCTCAACCTCGAGTTGAACAACAATACGAGATCGCCCACCTTGAACTCTTTTTTCCAAATGTATTTGTCATGAAGATATTTCATATTTCTTTGTACAAGGACGAAATTGCATAAGCATGATATCGGAACTCATCCAATTCATTCAAATGTGCAAACCTCAAATTAGCGGCTACATCCTAATCAAGATTCAACTTCTTTGGAGCCCACGTAGCTTTGTGCTCAAGTTCCACCGAAAGATAATAATATTTTCCGAACACCAACCGGTATGGAGACATTTCCGATAGGTGTTCTGTAAGTTGTCTGATAAGCCCATAATGCATCATCAAGCTTCTTAGATCAATCCGTTCGATTAGCATTCGGTATTTTGGACAAAATACTCTTTATCTCCCAGTTGGAGACTTCCACTTGACCGCTAGCTTGTAGATGATAAGGAGTCGTGACTTTATGAGTAACACCATACTTGCTAAATAAAGTGTCGAAAGCTTTGTTGCAAAAATGCGACCCCCATCGCTTATGATAGCCTCGAAGTACCAAACCTTGTGAAAATGTTCTTCTTTAAGAACTCCACCACACTTCTTGTCTCATTGTTGGGTAGAGCAACAGCCTCAATACATTTAGAAACATAATCAACCGCGAACAAGATGTAGGTGTTTCCACAAAAACTCACAAAAGTACATGAAGTCAATACCCCACACATCAAAGATATAAATCTCCAACATAGTAGTGAGAGGCATTTATTTCATTATTTTTAGATATCCCACCAGCCCTTTGACATACATCACACCTTTACACTAACTCACTTGTATCTCGTAAAGAGTGGGCCAATAGAAACCGCAACTTAACACTTTGGTCGCCGTTCTTGCTCCACCATGGTGACCACCATATGGCATAGAATGACAAACCCCAAAAATTTCATATTGCTCTTCTTCCACTACACATCTTCTAATTACCCCATCCGTACAAATTCGAGAAAGGTATGGTTCATCCAAATAATAATCTTGACAATCCTTTTGAGCTTCTTCTTTTGGTTCGAAGAGAAATCATCCGGTATGATTCCACATACAAGGAAATTTTCTAGATCCGTGAACCATAGCACCTCCTTCATTGAAATAGCCAAGAGTTGCTCATCGGGGAAGGATTCATTAATTTCAAGGCCATCATGCGGCCTCCCCTCCTCCTCCAAACGAGACAAGTGGTCTGCCACTTGATTTTCATTCCATTTTCTATCTTGGATGTCAATATGAAACTCTTGTAACAAAATCACCGATATCATCAACCGAGATTTGGAATCTTTCTTGCTCATAAGATAACGAAGTGCCACATGATCCATGTGGACAATAACTTTTGCACCCATCAAGTACGGGCGAAACTTCTCAATTGCAAACACAATGGCAAGGATCTCTTTCTCCGTAACGGTATGACTGACTTGGGCACCATTCATGGTCTTACAAGCATAGTATATCGGATGAAAAATCTTATTTATGCGTTGATCCAAAACAGCCCCAACCGCTATGTCACTAGCATTACATGATCTCAAAAGGGATACTCCAATTTAGAGTGGTGATGGTGGGAGTAGTTGTCAACTTGAACTTTAACAATTCACAGGCTCTCATGAAAACATCATTGAAGTTAACTTAGCATCTTTCTCAAGAAGTTTTCACAAAGGGTTCACCACTTTAGAGAAATCTTTGATGAAGCGCCGGTAAAACCTCGTGTGTCCTAAGAAACTCCGCACACTTTTTACTGAAATTTGGAGGTGGAAGTTTAGAAATCACTTCAATCTTGGACTTGTCAACTTCAATTCCATTCTTTGAGATTTTGTGGCCAAGGATAATTCCTTCCTCGAACATGAAATGAGACTTCTCTCAATTGAGCACCAAATTCGTTTCTTCACATCTTGCCAACACTTTGTCTAAATTTGCAAGAAAATCATCAAAGGAATCCCCAACCACCACTGAGAAGTCATCGATGAAAACTTCAAGGTAGTTTTTCACCATGTCTGTGAAGATAGCCATCATACACCTTTGAGAAGTCGTCAATGCATTACACAACCCAAATGGAATCCACTTGAAGGCAAAAGTACCATAGGGACATGTAAAGGTTGTTTTCTCTTGATCCTATGGAGAAATAAGGATTTGTTTGTAGCCCTACTATCCACAAATAAATCAACATAAAGCACGGTAGACCAACCTATCAAGCATTTGGTCAAAGAAGGGAAGTGAAAAATGATCCTTCCTTATGACTTTGTTCAGCTTGCGATAGTCCATACACACTCTCTAGCCGTCACCGTTCTCGTAGGAATCAACTCATTATTGTCATTGATGAACACCGTTATGCCCATCTTCTTTGGGACACACTGAATTGGATAAGTCCATAAACTATCGAAAATGGGGTAGACAACCTCGGCATCCAACCACTTGATAATCTCCTTGTTGACAACTTCTTTCATAGCCTCATTTAGTTTCCTTTGATATTCAATAGATGGTTTGGCATCTTACTCAAAGTTGATCTTATTCATGCAAAATGTGGGGATTATCTACCGAATATCCGCCAATGTCCACCCAATAGCCTTCTTCCTCTTATGTAGCACCGCCAATGGAGAATCTACCTGCACGTTAGTCAAACAAGAGGAAAGAATAACCAGTAAATAGAACAAGGGCGAAGAAATTCATACCGAAGATGTGGAGGAAATGGCTTCAACTCTAAGGTAGGAGGCTCTTCAATGGAAGACTTTGTAGGAGGAGTTTTCCTATTTTCAAGATCCAAGGATAGTTTCCGTGGTGCATAATTGTACGACCCCATTTCTTGCAAAGAGTTCACACATTACGTAAAGCCATCCATCTCGTCATCATCAAAATTGAGCAAGACGACCTCTAACATATCACTAACATTTATTGTGTCACTTGTCTCATAAACAATAACACTGGTCACCAAGTCCACAAAAGAACACACATCATTGCTATTTTGTTGCCGCATGAATTTTCACACATGGAAAACCATTTGTTCATCACCCATTCGGAAGGTGAGCTCTCCGGCTTCAACATCACAAAGAGCCTTCCCCGTAGCAAGGAAAGATCTTCCAAGAATAATCGGCATCTCATAGCCAACTTCACAATCAAGAATGACAAAATCCGTCGGAAGAATGAATGTATCAACATGAACCAAGACATCTTCAATCACTTCCAAAGGTCTCTTCATGGTATGATCGGACATTTGAAATCTCATAGAAGTGGTCCTTGGTTGCCCAATTACCAGGGTCTTGAAAATCGAATATGGCATCAATTTGATACTTGCCCCAAGATCACAAAGAGATTTAGCAAACTCGGTGCTTCCAATTGCACAAGTAATTGTGAAAGCACCAGGATCTTCCAATTTAGGATCCATTGAGTGCACAATTGCACTCACTTAATGAGTGACCTTGATAGTTTCAAATTCATTGACCGCTTCTTTGTCACAAGATCCTTCATAAACTTTGCATAAACGGGAATTTTTCCAAAGCATCAACTAATGTCACATTGATTGAGAGACTCTTCATCATTTGAATAAACTTATTGAATTGGTTTTAACCATTTTGCTTGGCAAGCCTTTGAGGATATGAAGGTGGAGGCTTAGTAAATGGTGCCTTAGCCTTTTGCACTACCGGCTCCGGTATGTCAATAACGTGATCCCTAGACGGGTTCACTCCCTCTTGAGTCTCTTCCACACTATATTCTATATCAATCTGAAATTCATCATTTGTTTGCACCACATCATTCGGGACCTCTTCTTCTTGTACCACGTTCTCATCATCCACAAGTTGCCTTTGACTTGAGGTGGGTGAATTCCCACCTCTTCCACTTCTTGTAGTAATGGCCATGGCATGCCCGTTGTTCCCACCCTTTGGGTTCACCTCCGTGTCACTTGGTAATGCCCCTTAGGACGAGAATTGAGAGCTTGAGAGATTTTCCCCATTTGCACTTCTAGGTTGCGGATCAATGTGTTGTGTGAGGCAAGTTGAGCATCTGAATCGGCATTCTTTTCCATCATTTTCTTGAACATATTCTCAATACGCCCCATTGCATTTGTTGAAGAACTAGGACCATGGGAAGGATAAGGATGAGGGTTGCTTGATTGTTGATACATCGGGGGCCTTTGAAAACCCGACCCCTGATTGCGTTGATTATTGTTCCATCCTCCTTGATTGTTACCTCCCCAAGTACCTTGATTATTGCCATTCCAATTTCCTTGATTACTGTTATGCCGATTCCCTTGATTGTTTCCACCACTCAAATTACCTTGGTTGTTAGAATCCAATGCCTTGATTGTTTTGAGGTTGCCATTGTTGTTGATTTGGGCGTTGGAAATTGTTTTGTTGCCCTTGGAAGTTGTTAACATATTTCACCTCCTCCTCTTGTTCATTGTAAGAATCGTCTTGATCAAACGCACTATCATCTTGCACATAATTCTTCACTCGATGTTGTACTTGCGGACCCTTGGTCCTTCTTTTGTTCACCATCATGTTCACTCCCTTCATGCTCCATGGCATTGACTTTCTTAGGATGTTGAACTTGTTGAAGTTCAGCCTTTTCTAGTTGGTTCATGGTGGTAGTCAATTCGGCTATGGCTTGCTCATGGTTAGGCAACTTTTTGTGAAGGTGGATCACGTTGGGATCACCTTGTGGAACATTAGCCCGGGATTTCCACGCCAATGATGTTTCTTCCATTTCATCTAAAATCTCACATACCTACGCATAAGGCGTAGTCATAAAATTTCCATCGGCAAGGTGATTCACCACATGTTGGTTGGTCGTGTTAATCCCACGATAGAAGGTTTGTTGAATCATGTTTTTCGTCATATCGTTGTTAGGATATTCCTTGACCATTGTTCTATACCTCTCTCATATCTCGTGTAGTTGTTCATTAGGCTCTTGCTTGAATGCTAGAATCTCATCCTGAAGTGTAGCCATATGTCCCGGAGAAAAGAACTTCGAAATAAACTTTTCTGCCAATTCATACCAAGTGTGAACGGAATGGTTCGGCAAACATTCCAACCAATATAAATCTTTCCCTCGTAAAGAGAAGGGAAAAACCTTAGCCTCAATGCATCCTCGGAGATATTTTTTTGTTTGCTCCCCAACAAGTGTCCACAAACCCCTTCAAATGTTTGTATGCATTCTTACTTGAAGCACCGGTGAAGAAACCTTGTTGCTCTAGCAAAGTGAGCATCATGTCTCTTCTATTAGCAAAGTGATTTGAAAGTTGCCCGCCCGAATGCGGAGAGGGAATATTGAACCTACATAGCCTTCATTGGGTTGTGTGGAGCCGCTCGTGGTGGAGGCGGGGTGGAGTGGCTACATTGTGATGAGTCACTCGGCCTCTTCTATTGGATTGAGGTTCAATAGGAACCTCATGCACTTGTTCATCATCAATGTCGACATCCCCCAAAGCAAAATTTCCGAGCTCATTGTTTACCATGGTTGCACCTACAATTTCTCAAACAAGATAGTAACACGGAAGGGAAAGAATATATTCCAAAAACACACCCAAATATATAGCAAGCACCATTTTTAACTCCCTGGTAACAGCGCCAAAAATTGATCGCGGCCAATTGCACACCTCAAAAGAGGTATGAAACGATCGTTTGCAATTATAGACACCCAACTAAGAGTCGGGGTCGAATCTACATGGAGCTAAGATGTGAGTTAGGGGTATATATTTTAAAATGTGTGATTGAATTATCAATAGTTCACTTCCACAAAAAGGTTTGTATGCTATGTCTAATTTTACACTAAAGATTGCAGAATAAAGAAAGAAGACTAGGATAATTATTTTTGAGGTTTTTTAAATTGATAAAAAGCCTAGGATTGTGACCATTACCTAGGAGTTTGCCTAATGGGATATGTTTGGTTAATCAGGGTGTATTATTGCTATCAACTCTCAATTACCCACTCAATACATCTCGGTTAGAGAATGGTTTTGCCCAATTTGGCTTTCTCAAGACCAAATGGGTATCACACAAAACAGTTGATAAAAGCTCAAGTCGGGTTATTACTAGCTCTAGGTTGAACCCTTTAATTGGGTTAATCAATCTCTCGATTGACCCAATTCCTTGTTAGCCAAGTATTCCTAGACTAAGTATCTCTTTCTCAAGTAGAGACTAAGTCAAATAGGCATGAACTAATATTTGCAACCATTAATTCCCCAAATTAAAGCATGAACTAGGCTAAAAAATAAATACCCAATCATAAACAAGCACTAAATTAGATACCCATAAGGTTTATACACTAGGGTTGGGTCACAACCCTAGTATAAATCTAGCTACTCATGCTTGGGTATGAAGAAGAAGAAAAAAAACTAATTAAACTCATAATGTAAGCTTAAAATAATAATATCTATTGTAAAATACACCAAAATATAGTAAACTTCCAAAAGAGGCAAAGAAAAATGGCTACAGTAATTGCTGATGTCAATACTTAACCTAATTTCGTGAAACTCTTCTATCATACAAGTCTGAAAATCTTGGACAAAAATACCCTCGGGAGGTTCTGCGGCCGCACAATTCCAAGTGTCGTCCGTAGACTTCTTCTTCTGGCAGGAGTTGGGATTCTGCGGTCGCACACGCTGCGAGGCAACATTTCTGCGGTCCGAAGATTATGTCTTCGATCGCAAACCAGGCTTCTACGGTCCGCACATTTATGTATGCGGCCGCAAGGCACTTCTTGTGCGGTCGCACAATTTTTTGTGCGGTCCGCAATTCACAGGGACTCGGGACTTGGAAATTTGAACATTATCTGAACTTGAGTCCTAGCCCAGCTCTTGCGGCCACACAATTCATGTGCAGTCTGCAATTTTCACAAATATCTGCTGAATTTTGCTTCTTTATTTCCGGCCGCAGGTGAAATTATGCGGTCCGCAATTGCTTCTGCGGACCACACATTATATGCTTTTGTGCCCTTTTGTTTCTTTGTGCTTGGACTACTCCTATTTGAGCCGGATTTCATCTCGGGAGTTCAACTTCCAGCATTCCTGAAATTTTGCACATTTTATTAGTTTTGGGAACGCAATTCAATGTTTTTAGACTAAAATAAAATCTAAAAGGCGCTAATAAGTAATCAAAATCCCCACTTATCAGAAAGCCAAAGTAAATTGTATTGCCTTGATATGCGTGCCAAAAACGGTGACAAAAAATGAGAGGGTTCTCCTCTTTGTATAGTAGAAGCATTTAAACCCTAATACAAGTCTAAATAGGGTAAAAATCTTTTCTTCCCTTCTCCCACGAAAATTGATCTGAAGCCAATACCGAGCGTGATCCGCGGCGCAATATCCAGTTGATGACGGATATTTCAGCTCCCCGTTTTGTCTCCTTAAACCGTCTTTCCTTTACACTCGATTCTTCATCTTACTCGAGCTTGATTTTTTCTGGCTTCGGCCATGCCCGAGATCCGTTGTATCCTTCGTCTGTCCCTGGTTCTTATATATGGGTATCTTCGGTCTCACTCAAGCCAGTAACAAGTAACTTCGTTCCTCGTTCCACAACGGAAAATTGGTGGTAATTCTATCCCCTATTTTATCCATATACACCATACTTCACCTATTTTTCTAAATTATTTTTTAAAGTATATGCTCCGGTTATTTTTACTTAAAGTATGACTTTGAATTATTAATATCTTAGTCCATCAAGATTGGTTCGTTCGGGGTTTTTTATTCGGCTAGTATTATACCCATCCATACTAAAAATAGTTTGATTAATTCAAATCTTGTACTGAATCTTAAAAATATTAAGACGTTAACTACTACTTTATCGCAGTGCCGTCCCATCCCGTCCCGGCCCACGTACCGTCCCACGTCCCGTCCCACTTAATTCTAAAGGGGATGGGCCCATGTTAAACGGTACACAGGATGGGACGGGATGCCCATTTCATCCCGTTTATCACGTCTCGTCCCCCCC